>JAAAYG020031537.1:0-15284 GCA_009936455.2 Tomocerus minor
ATGTTTACTAAAAACGTGAAAAATTGAAAAAAGTGTTTCAACACATTTGATACAGGAAATCCTGAGCACATGAAACGTCTAAATACGAAGTTTCAAGACTGTCGGAGTGACCATCAAAAAGTTTAAATAAACAAATTTCCGGCGTATGCATATTACTATTACAGTTCAAAGGAATGTAATGTATTCTTGAATTTCAAAAGGTGAAAGTAGCTTTGGATGATGACAAAGAAGCCTCTCTGGATTGGAATCGCCGAAGAATATTTGACAAAGAAGTAGTTGAATATTTTCTGGCCACTATTCGAGACAATAAAGTTGCCACGTATGTTACTAACAATTTTTAACATTAAAAAATGAAAGGAATTGAAAGATTTTTGTGTATTTTTCATTGAGAAATATGAAATTTTCACTTTCATTTAAAAATTTAAATCGAAAACGCTAAATAGAATTGATTATTCTCAAAAATCCATACAATAAATTATTATTGTCTCAAAAATTGTGATAGACAGCAGGGTTTATTTTTATTTTTACATTTATTTCAGAGTTGTAGATGTAAAAAGGAAAGAAGGTGTGAAAAAGCGTCCTTTGGGTTTGAACACGGTAGAATTATTGCGACTAGCGTCATCGAAATTGGGAATGTCTCCTCACCACACCATGCAAATTGCTGAAAGACTGTACACTCAAGGATACATTAGTTATCCCCGTACGGAAACGACTCACTATCCATCCACCTTTGATTATCGGTACATAAATATAAATTTGCAACAACCAGACACTCATTATTGGTAAATAATTTGAATAAGAATGGAAATTTAATTTTCATTTGGTTGTTTGTAGAGGTTTGTTGACCAAGTTTGGTCATCATGATGAATGGTCGTCAAATGTGACGTGGCCGTCGATTGTGTCTCCACTAAAAGGCCACGACGCCGGCGACCATTCTCCAATCACGCCTTTAGTCGCCACGAACTCTTCCACGTTTCACGATGCTGATAGCTCAAAATTATACGCTTTTATTGTGAAATACTTCATTTCTACCGTAAGTTCCCCTTTTTTGCTGTCTATTTAATTATCACTTTATATTTCGTTACATTCATTAATATCAGCAAGTCTGAAAAAGTCATAATTAAAATAATCTTTACCTTTCGAAGTATGTTTTATATTTCATTTATGTTAAAGTATGGCATTTTAATATGTAAAAGATGTTTTTCTCTTGTAACACTATTATATTGCTGATGCTTTTATTGTAAATATTCTACTTATATTTCTGCAAAATGATTGTAAAGAAATTGAAAAGAAATTGAAAGTTTTTTTTATATCTGTACTCAGGTGACTGAAGATTGCACTTTTCTAGAAACGACAATAGATTTTCGGATTCAGTCAGAGTCCTTTACAATTAAAGGGAAAGAAATAATAAATGCAGGATTCACAAAAGTATGTCCTTACACTGTAATTTCCAACTCGGATCAAATACCCCAAGTTTCTGTTAATTCAAATTACAGTATTGTTGAGGTAAGTCTTGATTTTTATTTTAACTAACTAATAATAATCCGTGCATACAACTTTCAATTAAATGATTTTGTCTTGTTTGTTTTAGAAAAAAATATTTGAGTCAGAAACGAAACCTCCAGATTATTTGACAGAATCCGAATTGATATCTTTAATGGAGCAGCATGGCATTGGAACAGATGCTTCAATCCCTGTTCATATTAATAATATTTGTCAAAGGAACTACGTCAAATTATTACCAGGTCGAAAATTAGCCCCCACTGAACTGGGAATTATTTTAGTGCATGGTTATTTAAAGGTAATTGGCCTAATAATAACAATAACTCTAGAAATATAATTCCTCTCAATTAAAAACATCAAAATAATTTTTTTCTGAAATTATTTTCATTATTACAGATAGACCCTGAACTTGTACTGCCAACAATGAGATCTGAAGTAGAGAAACAATTGGATCTCATTGCTAGAGGTTAATTATATTGCATATTTTTGTGTTAATTGTATATTCATGAGATGCGTCACAGTTTCTGCAATCATAGTTATAACATAAAATATATACATTAATTGTTAATTAATTAATTAGTATTTTAATTTAGTATTTTAATATTTGGATGTTAGGGGAGGCAACATTGGGACCAGTTGTTGATCACACGTTGGACATTTTCAAAGCTAAATTTTTATACTTTGTGAAAAACATTGAGTCTATGGACGAATTATTTGAAGTGTCTTTTTCCAAGTATGCTGATAGTGGAAAACCATTTTCAAGGTCATTTAAAATTTATTGTTGGTTTTGCTTGCTAATTGTATTGTAAAATTGTTAGTTTGATCCTAATTCTAATTATTAATATTAGCGTGTATTGTAAAATTTGTGACAGATCATTTTCAATGACATTTTTAATGTTTATGTGTAGATGTGGGAAATGTCGTCGCTATATGAAATTAGTAGCTTGTAATATCAGTCGATTACATTGTGTGAATTGTAACGACACGTACAATGTACCTCAAGGGGGGAGTCTAAGGGCCTTCAATGACGTCAGGTGTCCGCTGGATGAATTTGAATTGATTGCTTGGAACGGAGGGAGCAAGGCCAAAAGCTACACCTTCTGCCCTTATTGCTTGAATAATCCGCCTTTCCCGTACGAAATCATTTTAATTAAAGCCCTTAAAAGTTTTTCAAATTGTAATTGTATGTATTACATTTTGTAATAATATTCCTGTTTTTTTCAGGGGGATGAGGAAAGGGGATGGTTGTAATAGCTGCCTTCATCCAACTTGCCCGTATGGCTACAACACAAAAGGGATTTCCGCCTGTGGAGAGTGTGATGATGGAGTTCTCGTCTTGGATGTCGCTTCCGGACCCAAATGGAAAGTTGCGTGCAACAGGTAACAAATATGATGCATTAACTGGCAAATATTTATTATTTTATTTTAGTATGTAAAATACTTTAATTAATTTCTTGAAATACTTTAATTTCTTGAAATACTTTAATGAATTTCATTAGTTTCTGTGAAATATTTTAAATTATATCATTAATTTATTATTTAATTGGCTTTTGTTAATTACAAAGCATTTCATGACGTCATTCTCGTTAGTGAATTCGATTTTCACTGAAATTCTTAGCTTTACAATGCAATTTTTTGTAAGACAAATTGTTTCGATGTTTTTGCAGGTGTGACGTTTACATCTCAATTTTCGAAGGGGCTCGTCGTGTGACGGTTTTAGATGAAGAAAATTGCGAAAATTGTGAGTCGCAGCTGGTTCTTGCTGATATTCCGAAAAAGACGACTGAAGGGGATAAAAAGGGTTGTATCTACTGTACGGAGGAATTCCAAGAGTATGTTGTCAAGCACCGGGTTGTGGATCAAAAGTTTTCGGGTCGTGGTAGAAGCAGTCGAGGACGGGGTCGTGGGCGAGGGCGAGGGAAGCGCGGTCGTTCATCCCGTGGCCGAGGCAAATAAAATAAGCCTGACATTCTCAGGAAAAATGTAAGAAAGATTCTATCGTGCAGCTACTTTTATGTATTTTTTTTGAAAAGTCATAAAATAAAACCCAGAAATTGATGTAAAACTGTGCACCTGTAAAAACCTGACGGATGTGCGAAGCCAAAAATTACTTTTCATTAAAAAATGCCACGCCCCACGATTTTTCACCTATAATCCTATATTCTACTAAGAATAACAGATGAATTTGCTATTAATGAACAAATTATGAAATATAATTTGACAATATGGTTTTTGCAATCCTTGGCTATTTTAATGTTGTGCTCTTTGTAGAGTTGCAGTCATGACATGAACAGAAATTTGCTACTTCGTACATCTCTCAGAATGTTGTTTAAATCTTATTTTTCCCACCAGAAGGCATTTTAAATATTTTAATTCAAATTGGACATCGTAAACTGTAAAAGATAAAAAGTACTGATAATATTAGAAAAATATAGCATATTTATAGTAAGTAGGATTTTAAATTTTAGGAAATGAGTTTACTATTTTTAAGCTATGAAATGAGTTCGGATTTTTTATGCCATTTCCTTAGGGAAAATCAGTACCGAAGGGAAAAGTTCTATGATTGGAATATTTTAACATTATTCAGTCATTCTGTTGGCATTTTTGTCATTCTCCATGGAAATTGCGGATTTTATATTTAGCGTTTCACTGTTATTTTTATGAATTTCCTAACTTATTATTACTTTACAACTTAAGAACACCGAATCCAAGAAATGGATGAATTCTGTGGCTCTGAATTCTGGGTAATTTGAAATTGTTTCTCCAAAGAAATTAAGAATATTTATCTAACATGTGTGGTGTTTTGTGCATTTAATTGGGATTATGTTTTCAATTAAAATTTCAATGTCATTTTGTAGAGTGTTGTGTAATTTTCTATAAGTTATTATTGATTATAGAATTGGAAAAGAGCCTGGTATACGAATGATCCCGATTTGACATTATGCTTTGAAAACTCTGTCTTACTAACAATTCCTTGCGCATTAATCTGGTTGTTGTTCATTTTGGAAATTCATAAATATTATTCTGTCAATCCTTCTGAAAAACGGCCATGGTCTTGTCTAAACATCACGAAAATAATTGTCGTTCTATTTCTTATTACGTCAGAAGTTGTGTATTCAACTTATGAGATTGTAAATAAAAATGGTTCTAACATCCAGCCAGTCTATTACTATTCTCCATTGGTGAAAATCTCTAGCTTGGTAAGTGTCCACCTTTTAAAATTATATAATTCTACCTAAAATACAATGAATTCTTGGAAAATAACGTTTTTTAAATATTGAAAATTGTGTATTTCCGTCAGATTCTGTCATTATGTCTTCACCTCGCTCAACGAACTGTCGGAATTTACTCATCAGGACTTCAATTTATGTTCTGGCTCCTTCTATCCATTTATCAAGGGTTTTTTCTCCGAACAATCATAAAAACTGTGGGAAATCCAACAGTCATCGCTCTAGCGTCAATCCCTAGCTTTTTCGTATTTTTTCACTTCTTTCTTAATTTCTTTTCGGATTCTCACAGTGACGTACGCACTTTTTTTTAAAATAAATATCTTCTTTTTAAATTTCAATTTTATTGACTTGTTGCTTTAGTGTAAATATTTTTTCTTCTTTTTTGCCTGATTTTTATTTTGTAGGGGAGTAACTATTTCCCAGATGTGAAAGCCTCATTTCCATCCCAATTGGTTTTCAACTGGGTTGGGAAGTTACTTCGGGAAGGCTACAAGAAACCCCTGGAGTTTTCCAATTTATGGCATCTTCATCCTTCTGATCGAGCAGATTTTCTCATTACTGAATTCGACAAGCATACGAGACGAGAGCCTGGAAATAATGCTAAAAGAAGTGTTTTTAAAAATTTACTAAAGCCCTTATTCTATATTTTTGGAGGAGCGTATTCTTGGGCAACTCTTTATTGTACTTCTGCAATGCTCCTTAGCTTTTTACTTCCGCCAGTTTTAAGGTAAAGTAATTAATAGCTAATAGGGAGTAACTATGACTCTCTTAAGGTAGCCAAATGCCTTGTCATCTAATTAGTGACGTGTATGAATGGATTAACGAGATTCCCACTGTCTCCCGCAGAAATCTAATTAAATAATCTCAATCTAAAGTAGCTTAAAAGCTTAAAATATAAACATTGTCATCGTCATCGTTGCTGAATTTTTGAGATTTTTCGTAGGCTTTTCCTATTTTTTTGGTTCATTTCTATGAATTTGTAGATTTCAGAGTAGAAATACCAACACTTTTTCAGTTTCTTCGAAGGTTCTTTTTTAGCCCTTTATCTATTTTTAAAATTTGTTTGCTAAGAATTTGCACACTTTAAATTTCCCTAAAATTATTTATATTTCCTTAAAGATTGTGAAGACATTTAGCTACTTTGGAATTTTTTTCGCAGAATTTCAATATTTTAGACTTATTTTTCAACGGATTGTATTTGCTCTCTAAAACCCTGTATAAGGATTACTTATTGTTTCCCAAAAAACATTCATTTATCTGTTTATTTATAAAAAATATTTTATTTGTCGTAGAATTATCTGTTTATTCCTGAACAAACGTTTATTTGTTCCCTTTTTTCATTCCAGTTTACTAATATCCTTCATCGAAGACAAAAATACAGTTTTCATATGGCGAGGTTATTTCTATGCCGCTCTGTTGGCCATTGTCGCTTTTGTCAAGGCTATTTTGCATAACAGAAACTTTTATTTGAAAGTGCGTATAGGAGCTTTCGTCAAAACGGTTATTAGCTCAGCTGTGTATCGGAAAGCCTTAAAAATCTCCAATGCAGCAAGAAAAGGTTATTTTTAATTCCAGTAAAAAACTAACAAACAATGAAAAAATAAAGGACATCTATAATAATGTTCTAAATGTTTGAATTTTGGATTGTAGATAAGACAGTTGGAGAAATAGTGAACTTACTCAGCGTGGATGTAGTGAAGCTGATGAATTTCATTTACTGGATGAACGCCTTCTGGGATGCACCTCTCCAGATGTTCTTGGCCATTTTTTTCCTTTATATTGAATTAGGGGTAGCTATATTTTCTGGAGTCGCAGTTTTGCTCCTATATATTCCTGGAATTGCAGTCGTGTCAAAGAAAATGCAGTCATTTCAAACAGCTCAGATGGACGACAAGGATCAACGTGTCAAACTTATGGGGGAAATCATTGCGGGCATGAAAATACTCAAGTTATACGCTTGGGAACCTTCTTTTGAACAGAAAGTCAAAGATATTCGCAACAAAGAAATTGCCATTCTAAAAAAGAAGGCCCTTTTGACTAGTTTTGACGATTTCATTTGGACGTTCTCTCCAGTTCTTGTACGCAATTAACAAAACTTGCTTAAAAAAATATGTAATTCCTTTCCAAACGAATACGCAAATCCCAAAAAACGTTTGTTTTTCGTCTATTTATTCCCTAAACGTTTTTTCGTCTATTTATTTCCTAAAACGTTTTTTTGTCTATTTATTCTCAAAAAACGTTTATTTTTCGTCTATTTATTCCCAAAGCACGTTTATTTTTTATCTATTTGTTCCCCAAAAAACGTTTATTTTTCGTCAATTTATTTTCAAAAAATGTTTGTTTTTCGTCTATTTATTTCCAAAAAACGTTTATTTTTCGTTTATTTGTTCTCCAAAAAACGTTTATTTTTCGTCTATTTATTCCCAAAAAAACGTTTATTTTCCGTTTATTACTTCCCAAAAATCGTCTATTTAATCATTTACAAAAGAATATGTATTTATTTGTACAATTTGATTGTGATTCAGGTGGCGATCACAACATTTTCAACGTACGTTCTGTTAGGTAATCATTTAGATGCTAAAAAGGCTTTTGTTTCTCTTGCCCTGTTTGATTTGCTGAACTCTCCTGCGACAATGTTACCAGTGATGATATCTCGAACTGTGGAGCTATGTGTAAGTCTTAAACGTCTGAACGATTTTATGAATGCTGAAGAAATAGACCCAAATGACGTGGAGCACAATGTCGAAGAATCCAATGCCGTGATCTTCGAGAATGCGGATTTTTGTTGGGAGTCAGGGAAAGTGACTTTAGAGAAGTTAAATGTAAAAGTTTCTCGTGGATCTCTCGTGGCGGTTGTGGGGATGGTCGGGAATGGAAAATCTTCTTTGATCTCTGCAATTTTAGGGGAAATGAAAAAATTACAAGGTCGAGTGAATGTCAGTGGAAAGGTGGCGTATGTGTCCCAACAGCCGTGGATTCAAAACGACAGTCTCCGGAATAACATTTATTTTGGAAATCCCGCGGATAGTCAACGGTACAACAAAGTTCTCCAGTGCTGCGAGCTTTTGTCCGACTTAGAGATTCTTCCAGGAGGAGACCAAACTGAAATCGGGGAAAAGGGAATTAATCTCAGCGGGGGTCAGAAACAAAGAGTTGCTTTGGCAAGAGCCGCGTACAGCAACTCAGATGTTTACCTTCTTGATGACCCTTTAAGTGCCGTTGATTCTCATGTTGGGAAAAACATTTTTGACCATTTGCTAGGACCTTCGGGACTTCTAAAATCAAAAACTAGGATTTTCGTCACTCACAGCCTTACTTATCTTCCTCAAGTGGATCAGATCATTGTGATGACCGAAGGGAAAATTTCAGAATGTGGAACGTACCAGGAACTTCTGAATAAAAAGGTAAATTACGATTAGGAAATTTGAAAATTTTCCATGTATTATTCCGCATTGATTTCAAAAATGAAAAAATTTTATTTTCTAAAGTAATTTTTTATTATTTCTCATAATACTTTTTGCCATTTCTATGCACGCTAATAGAATTAAATTAAATCAATGTGGCATTTATTTAAATATATAGCTACATATTTTAATTTTCTAATATTTTCTAATATTTATTTCTCCATTATTATAAAGTATTCTTTCTAAATGCAATGTCTTTCTAGTATTTCTTTTTAGAATTTAAAAATGTGTAATTTAGTTGATATTTGTGGCAGGGAGCGTTTTCTGAGTTCCTTATTAGCTACGTTCATGAAAATTCAGTTGGGGAAGGAAAAAGTGGGAGCAGTTTGAAGGATATTGAAAAAATTGGTAGTTCAGACACGATTAGAAGGCTAAAGAATTGTTCCACCAGTGATGTACATATTGAAGAAACAGCAAATGTGGTGGAAAATAAAATCATCGAAGAGGAAAATACTGAAGTGGGGGGCATAAAATCCTCCGTGATTATTACATACATGAAAATGATGAACTGGAGTGTCGCTTTTGGATTAATAATTCTCTACATGGCATATCAAGGTTGCACTTCATTCTAAAATGTTTGAATTTCCTTATAAACCATTAGAAATGCTTGAATTTCCTTATAAACCATTAGAAATGCTTGAATTTCCTTATAAACCATTAGAAATGTTTGAATTTCCTTATAAACCATTAGAAATGCTTGAATTTACTTATAAACCTTTAGAAATGTTTGAATTTCCATATAAACCATTAGAAATGTTTGAATTTCCTTATAAAACAGGAATGTTTGAATTTCCCTATAAGCCATTAGAAATGTTTGAATTTCCCTATAAACCATTAGAAATGTTTGAATTTCCCTATAAACCATTAGAAATGTTTGAATTTCCCTATAAAACATTAGGAATGTTTTAATTTTTTGTTTAAATAATATTTACATCATTTTCTATTGTTTTTTAGCGTTGTCTGTCGGTAGTAATGTAGTGTTATCTGTTTGGACATCGGTAAATAGTAGTAAAAGTGAGGAAGGTGCAACAAGAGACAAATATCTAATGATCTACGCTGTTTTTGGATTTTCTGAATGTTTGATGTACCTTTTCGTTACTGTCATTTTGAATTTGTCCACATTGGCAGCCGCTAAGAAACTGCACAATAGAATGCTGTCGAGAATTCTACGAGCCCCGATGTCATTATTCGAAACAACTCCTCTTGGCAGAATTGTCAACCGCTTTTCCTCCGATATCCAAAACGTCGACGCTGAATTACCTTCAAACTTGGAGGAAACTTTGGATAGCTTTTTCAAGGTCTTCCAAATTCTTCAAAAATGCTTTTTAAACTTAATTGTAGAATTAATTGATAAATGTTAATAGATTTTTTTTATCTTTAAGGTAATTGCCATTTTGGTAATTATTAGCTGGAGCACTCCGTGGTTTCTCTTTCTTGTCTTTGTCATTGCTTTCCTTTTCATCTGCATACAGGTGTGTAAAGTTAACAGCCAACTTTTGCTTAATTTATTTCATGTTTCATTTGTTTACACAGCTAATTTCAAAGTTTTATTAATTAGTTGAATAAATATGTCTCCTTTGATTTGGACGTGGATTATTAATTGATTTTTTCATTTTTTTGCGTAGAGATATTATATCAGAACAGCCCGACAGATTTTCCGAATTGATTCCATTACTAAATCTCCAGTCTTTTCCCATTTGACTGAAACTTTGCACGGAGTGTCAACGATACGAGCTTATTGTGCCCAAGAGAGATTCATTGAAGAAAGTTCAATAAAAATTGACAACAGTGTCAATACAATGGTGCATTCATTAATTTGCAGGAGGTAAATAATTATAAATTGATTCATATAATATTTTCATAATAATAAACATGAGATTTTAAATTAATGCAAAATAAAAACTGTGATACGCAGATGGTTGGCACTTCGTTTAGAGGCTTTGGGATGCCTTGTCATATTTTTCTCTGCCTTATTTAGTGTGCTGCAAAGAAAAACCTTAAATTCCAGTATTGTCGGATTATCCGTTTCGTATGCTTTGAAGATTTCTCAGGTAATCAAGTAAAAGTTTTCTATTGTTGATTTTTAACTGTTATTGAATTAATTGAGTAATAATTAATGTAACATGAAAAACTAAGGAATATGTTAATTTATTTAAAAAAAAACTGTAGTCACTAACTTGGCTGGTGTTGATGAGCGCGTATTTGGAGACGAACCTAGTGTCAGTAGAAAGAATCTGCGAGTATATCAAAACAGTTCAGGTACATCCAATCAAAGTAAATCAAATTTGTACTGTAAAATCATTTTAAAAATTAATATATAATGTTCACTGGATTTTTGTGACAGGAGGCGGAGTGGAAAAACGAAAATCAAAGCCCTGCCAAAGAATGGCCAGATAAAGGGGTCATTGAATTTGATAATTATGAGACGAAATACAGAAAGAATTTATATCCCGTTGTGAAAAACATAACTTGTAGGATTGAGGCTGGAGAAAAAATTGGGATCGTTGGGTAAGAGAGGAAAAACATTTTTTTCTGAAATAACAATATTTTGAATGATTTTCAGTAACAAAAATATGTAAATATATTGGAAATATTATTATATATATGTAAAGATATGATAGATTCATAGAATGAGTTCATTTCTGTTTTTATCAATAATTGAATATTTACTATATAAATACAGGAGAACGGGAGCTGGAAAATCATCGATGACCCTTGCACTGTTTAGAATCATAGAACCCACTGGGGGTCGAATTATCATCGATGGTGAAAATATCGTGGACTTGGGTCTTCACGATATTCGCGGTCGTTT
Organism: Tomocerus minor; assembly: GCA_009936455.2. NCBI lineage: Eukaryota > Metazoa > Arthropoda > Collembola > Entomobryomorpha > Tomoceridae > Tomocerus > Tomocerus minor. The sequence goes on from JAAAYG020031537.1 coordinate 11,010, forward strand.
AACTATCATTCCTCAGGTAAAATTATCGATCAGCATAAAATTCTTCAAAAGTTCAACAATTTGATTAATTAATAAAATAATTTGTCATTGTACAGGATCCAGTTTTATTTTCCGGCTCTTTACGTTTTAATCTTGACCCATTTTCAAATTATGAAGATGAAAATCTTTGGAAATCTTTAGAATTAGCTCATCTAAAAGTATTTGTACGTAGCTTGGACAAAGGATTGGACTACGAAGTGACAGAAGGAGGAGAAAACTTGAGGTTGCTTCATTTTTACATGAATTAATGATTTAAAGACAATATTGTGCATTTTAATAGCAATTCATAGCAATATTTTTCAGTTCATACTTTACTTATTTTTTCATTTTAATAATAATTCATTTTAAGGAATGTGTAGCTAAATAATCTAAATATTTGGAATTGGTTGTTATTGAATAGTGTGGGACAGCGGCAGCTTGTGTGTTTGGCTAGAGCAATTCTACGCAAGTCGAAAATTCTCATTTTGGACGAAGCAACAGCCTCAATTGATTTGGAGACGGATGAGTTGATACAGGAAACGATACGGAAGGAGTTCAAGGAATGTACAGTTCTGACAATAGCTCATCGAATAAATACAATTATGGACTCTAGCAGGTATACGAACATAGCATTTGACAAAATTCAATAGAATCCAGCTCCACATCTTTTCTAGATACTCAAAGTAACATTTATTTAGAGTAATGGTGCTTGAGAAAGGAGAAATCTTGGAATTTGATCAACCACAGAATCTACTAGCCAATAAATCTTCATTGTTCTATCAATTTACCAAAGATGCTGGCTTGCTAAATAAATGAGAAAATAAAATACTTGTCATGTTATTTTGCTATACTCACACTCTTCAGTTCTCAGAAATTACAATCAAGATTTTCTTCCTTTAGCGGATATGACTATAGTCAACTTTTATATACTTCTTTCATTATATAATTTATTCTTCATATCTGTCTAGAAGAATTTTTTCAGCTCTCAGTGGAATCATATTCATTAATTTGGGATTTAAAAACTTTTTTGAAATCTATTTTTGTATTTTTGAGTTTTTGTGAATATTATCGCTATTTATTCATTTCCTATTCTTATTTTCAACGACAATTTTCTTCATATTTTATTTTCAAGCTTTAATTCGTTAGTTTTTTTTAATTATATCTCAAGAGCCAGTCATTTTTCACACAAAACAAAATAAATTGGAATGACTACTTAATGCTTGGTATGAAAATGTATTTTATTTTAGAGCTTTATTTATTTATTTCGTAGTGTTGTTGATAGAAAGGATAGTGAGATTTGCATTGAGACGAGGAGGTTGTAGTTGCATGTTGCTTGCAATATGCACATGCTATGTTTGTGAACCCTTTCTTACTGCCCCTTCCATATCGATTTGTGTTGAAGAGAGAAGACAGTTCCATCCTGTGTGATTCGACTTGATGCGCCGTAAAGAATTATTACTCTCCTTCGACTCTACGCAATACCTACTGAATCCATCCATGTATAGAAAAGATAGCACGTAGTATCTAAACTCTAACTAGTCTATTTATGATTATTATTGATTCAATTGATCTAGACATTTGACCTAAATAACATTGAAAAGTAAATACAAGCCTTAAAATGTCGATAAACATTTATCTAGTGCCATTTTGGCAAACCAATACTGTTTTTATGCATTAAATTCGCAAATCTAATTCGCACCAACAAGTGCTCTTCTACGATTTTGTTTTAATTTAGTATAAATGCCTTTATAATAAAAATAGATTAAATTCTGCAGTTATTTTTAGTATATGAATGAATGCCATTCCCAATTCCCAAAGGTGCACGTAGGCCAGAAATAAATTCTATGCGTTCAAAAGGCAAAAAAAATATGCAGGATTTTCTAATTTAGCTCAAATAGCCCCACATTATATCACAATAGTGAATAATTACTCCGTAATTCTGTTTTTGTATGATAATGAATATGCCATTTTCTCGGAAGTGAGTGCTATGAATAAAAATGAGTGCAAAATAAACTAAAAATGCCGTATAACATAAAAAAATTGTTTTTTGAGCCTAAATCTTGAGAGGATGATATTTTTGTGAATAAGATGATTATGATTACAGGATGAGTAGTAAAACTTTTGTTTTTGTGTACAATTAAAGTTTATTTCGTAAGTATCATATGCAATGGTTTAATTGTACGATAGTCTTGTAGTCTAGCATTTTCGTGGATGTTTCAATATGCCCCCATCATGAATATATAATAATTCTTTCCTTCCTCCGCTTTGTACCACAGTGACAATGACAAATAGACAAACTGAAATCAATCAATTCGTACTTAATTAATTAAATGGTGTAAAGAGTTGAAGTCCAGTGGACCTCTTCGGATTTCTCCGTCGTAGATGAAAATTAGCGAGTGGAGTGGGTGATTTTGGGTTGGTGATGACTATGACCCGGCTCCATCACTTCTTCTTCCCACCCCCCGACTTTTTGTCAATTTTCTTCTCCACTTTCTTGTCTGTAGACTCAGCAGCTACGGCCACATCAGGCGCCTTTGCCTCAACGTCCCCGTTTCCCTTTTTGCCACCACCGCCATTGCCTCCCTTGCTTTTAGGCATTTTCTGAAATTAAAAAAGAAACAATTAGCAATTAATTCATTATCCTTCATGATTTTCAAAATTCTTCATGATTTTCATGAATTCATGCATTAAAACTGAGAATTGGACTAAATATTTAAGAAAATTCTTTCAAAAAAATAATTCTTTTGAAAAAAACCGTAATTTACAATATTGAATTGTCACGAATGACATTTTTCGGGATTTTAAGAGTAAATTGTGGTGAATTAAAAGAATCTAAAAGATGTAGCAACCTGTTATAGGGTTAGGAAATACTTGGAAAAGATTTGTACTGTTTGTAGACTGTTGTATTTGAGAATTGTGTTCGTGAGAGAGAGAATTGGTATTCGGAGTGTATGCTTGAATGTCTGAACAACTGTGAAGCTCTTCTAGGCCAAACAGGGAAAGAGATGCAGGAAAAGACGCTAGTTGTGCTTTGTGCTCAAACAGAAGTCTACGACGTACGTTCACTCTACGGAGTTCTTTCCTTAGCGTCACAGTTTCGCACTCCCACGAAATTTTACTTTCAGCACACCGTCAATCAACGCTGCCCACTGGGAAATTCACAAATTTTGCCAAAAAAACAGTCGAAATTCCTCTTAGAAATCCATTCTTTTGATATTCCCAGAGATTCATTCATCAATTGCATTAATTACAATGGTGGAAAAAATCGTTTTCGTCTCGAAATATGAAGATCTCCATGAATTCATCTGTGCCTAACGAGCACTAGTCTCAAATACACAAAATATCACATCACTCTTAGTTCAGTACTCTAAACATTAATTGAAATTCAAATATTTGGAAATGAAATTAGGAAATTGTTATATAGAAATTAATTTGTCAACAGTATTAATTTGAAATTAACTTGTTTACATTCTATACGACTACCTTACATGAAAAGAACAAAACAAAATACTCAAATCGTAGTTATTCCTCAGAAAATTCCTTTGTTGTGGTACACGAGAGATTTTTTGAAGCATAATACTTGTGTAAAATGCGAAATAATATGATTTGAATGCTAAAATAAAATAAACCCGATAATTTTAAGTGTTTTAAAGCATTTTACCATTTACACCGAGAGGGTTTAAAGAATTTCTTTCTAACAATTCTCCGTTGTACAAGAAATAAGTAATTTCTTTATGTTTTAAAATACTAAAAATAATATACATTAAATAATTCGTTATTTCTCCATTTTAAAACTCATTTATGTGTCTCTATTTTTCTTATTCCCTATGTGTATCAAAATTATCATCCATTTAATCATAGTGATGAGTCTGATGAGACAGAGAGAGATAGTATAGTAATAGTATTATAAAGGTGGATAATAATATTCCGGAAGATGAGTCCTGGCTGCACTCACTCCACTCTCAAAGGATTTTCCATTCAGCTAGCAACTGGAGTAGAGAGAGGCACAACAAACTTTTCTGTGCTATTTGAGCTGTGCCAAGAAGCGACTTAGTTGAGTGACACTCTTCCGTGTTCTTCTGCCCATCTCGATCGGCACTCCGTCCATATAAATTCAATCTACTGCACTCCTCGTCGTCATCCGGCCCTGTCTGTTGTTTATGTACGTGTGTGTGGTTACATTTGCAGAGGACATAGTTGGGTTAGGTTAAGGTTCCTCAATGAGAACATGGACAACCTCCTTTTCCTACTAAGCCC
>JAAAYG020031548.1:1256-15282 GCA_009936455.2 Tomocerus minor
CATAAAATTAACAATAAAATATTAGCTAGCGTGCTGGGATGTTAGTTTGTAAAAGGAAGTAGCATCATCCTCTTTTGAACTAACATAAACAATCCTCCTTCAAAGCCATAAATTCATTAAGGCCCTTCGTTTACTTCAGTAAGTAATAATTTGCGTTTTGTTTGGCAATATTTCAGCTGCTCAGGAGCCGCTTACACGTAATGCAAGAGTGAGAAGACCCGAGGGAAGTAATTGATCTCGTCAGATGGGCAAGAAAGGAAAGTTTAGTTGACGAAACATCCTTCGATCACCTAAGTTCAACTCACATCAACTGAACTGAACGATTTTCATAGTAACTCAACTCTCGACTCAGCAGCAGGAGCAAAGTAAAAAGTTAAAGGAAGAGGGAACAACATTTGGAAGTGCGTTCTGTTTATACTGCTGACTGACAGGGGAAAAAAATTCAATTGAATTCACTCCACACTCTGCGACGAGTATATACTATTATTATTATAGGTACAGATTACTACATATATAACATATAATAATATATATATATAAATATATAACACACGCTATTGTATTATGCGAAAAAGATAAGCCAACCATAGCAGAGACGGCTCTGTTCTGCACAAAAACATAATACAGTTTATAACTGGGTGTGTGGAACTTGGATTTTCAGTGTAGTGCCAAACAGTGGCAACCAACTGTGCACGAATAAATAGCAATAGGCAATTATTTTCTACTTTTTTCTCTCTCTTCTATTAATACAATTGTTTTTCTTAGACTGTACGAAGCGGAAAAGTATTGTGTGTCTGGAAGACTAAGAGAAAATTTGTTTGATACAATAATGTTGTGACCAATGGGGGAAACAATGTGAAACTCGAGGAATGTTTTACGACAGGACGATGTTGACATTAAGAGCAAATAGATACGGATAAAATATGAGGATCGAAGTTTTGAGTGAGACTCCAGATTAAATTAAATTAGAAGGGAAACTGTGGCGAGAAAGTTACGTTTGCGTTAGTTAGAGACGGAACTATTGTTAAATCTTGTTTGAGAAAGTTTGAAAATTATCTGGAAATCTGATTGATTACAAATTCATAAATAGCCGGTTTGTCATTTCCCCATTTTGATTTTAAGCCCTCCCCACCCCAATCCTTTTCCTCTCCAGCCTTTCATTTTCTTTGTTTAATCTTCTCTTTTCCATCCCCGTTCTCACAGGAAAAGCATAGGAAAAGCATGATTTTCTTCTGTGCAAATATATAGTGCGCCCATTAATGAAATCTCAGAGGGAGTCTGTTGACGGTTCAGCAGCCATTTTCTCGTGTATACTAAGACTGGACTGACGGAAAAGTGTAACTTAACTACTACATTCAATTGTATACTTACTCTTCCCTTCTCTCGTCAACTCAATTCAGAAAAGCTGAATTCAGGACGCGACAGAAAAAAACACGAAAAGGAAGACGAAACGTGTGAGTCTGACTTGCCTGACTAAACTATTCTGTAGTGAAGCGAAGAGAGAAAATCTAGAATTCAATTGTATTGTTTTCAAAGAACTCTTGTTGTTTTTTCTTATCGTGTGCAGAAAGAAAGGGAATAGAGTCCACACGATAGAACAGAGGAACTAAGTTAAATTGCAGAATTTTCTCCTTGTTGTGACTACTACACATTGTATTTGGTGTGGTTCTCTCTTCAACATTATATCAAGTAAAATCGAGAAAACTGAACTGGTAAACTCTCTCTCTTCCATTTATATACAGTTCCATATATACAACAGCTCAGGAAAAGGAGAGCAGAGTGCAGCTAGAAAGTTCCCATCTTCATGGGCCGCAAAAGGAAAACAAGATGGAGACGTCTTTCTATTGGTAAGTCCAACCAAGTTTTACTTAGTATGTTTTGTGTAGCTATTATCATAGAGTGATATAGTCCATAGCCATAGAGTAGAATGTGAAATGTGCCTAAGTGAAAGAGAAGAAAGTTTCTTTCCCAGGCAGGCCACGCTAGTAGGCTCGATTCCCTTTTGCCACCGCACTTTACTATATATAGAAAATATCATGCTACTATTATGGAAAGGACTGTGTCAAGTCAACTCAAGATAGATCCATACAAGATTTTGGATGCCCCTTTCCTTTTGCCTTCACTTCACATCACAAATTGCCTTTTTGGGCTCGTTTGCCTGTTTGATGTTCTGTTCAGCCTACAGAATAGAAGTAGAAGGCATTGACATTTCTCTACACTTTCTCTATATATACCCTCATATCTACTTTAGATCTAGTTCTAGTCAAACTTTATACAAAATAAAAGCTGTGTAAGTACCAATATGAACCTTATAAAATATAATGTGTAATATCACGCCTACACTACATCTCCCCCTCCATATCATAGCAAGATCCTAGAGATGTGATTGTGATCCTCCTCGTCTTCCTCCTACTACTACAATACATAAATTATAATACTGAGGTTGATACGTACTTGGCTACTCATCTTCTGCATTTACACAACTCGCTGGGAATTCATAACTTATACGAAGACATCAATTTTCTCAGCTCTTCCTTCCTTCCCTTTCGTTCCACATCAACAATTATATGTCTGCCCTATACCATGTTATTATAGAATATAGAACTTTCCCATCAAATACCCATTCCCTCTTCTCTTTAAAATGACACGTTTATTACAATTAGAAGGAGAAAGATTGTTCCTAGTAGGGAACTTCCTACTCGTCCTACTCCACCGGTCAATTCCCAAACCAAAGCTTTTGCCAAAAACCCTTATCGTATATTTTGAAGCCGAAAATTCAAACGCGATGATTCTGATACTCACTCAACAACTCACACCCATTTATTTTCAGACAACTGTTCCATATCTTTCAAAATACACAATTTATACTGAAATTGTTGCCCAACAATTCACTACTTTTTTTCTCAACACATGCAATTTTTATTGCACGTGGCAAAATATTTCCCTGTACGTAGCTTTTCACGTGTAATTTCATAAAGGACAGACAGCTAGGGATTTTCTTGAAGGAATTTTGCTTGCCTAGGAATTTTCAAGCTTAAAAAAATGCCAACGTAGTATATTTTTTCCCTCTTCTGTCACTCTGTGCTGGGAAGGTATGAGCATTTCATAGAGTGCATGTGCTGATGACATAATAGTATAGATCTCAATACCTATAGACAGTTTATTAGATACTAGAGGACAAAAAGAGAATTTTATATAGCAAATACATTTCTTCCGCAGTAATAATGACAATTTTTTCCAGAAATAATTATCCGACTCACACTATAGTAGTCTCACTGCGTTTATTACTTTATTGCTTTTCCTAGACTAAATTTTACGTTTAGAATCTATCTAGGTCTTATCGGATGGGAAAAAGGAGTTTCCTTTTCTCTATGTGTAGTTCATTTATAATGTAGAAGGACGAACGTGGTAGTAAGTGTCCTTTTGGGCAAAGGAAGTTGTTTAGGCATTGCATGAGTCTTTTCTGTTTTCTCCACATTCTAGACTAGACTACTTGCATTCCGAAATGCAGTGTAATTGAGTATCAACTGAAAATTACGCTTACTAATGTACGTAATTGGGTTTATTTCCGTAATGAAAACAGAATGTTTTCGCCATTTCATTACATGGCACAATTACATGATCTAGAGGAATGAGTTACGTACATGAGAGAGGAGCTCTCGAAATTAAAAAAAAACTAGGCTGTATAGAAGATAACGGGTTTATAGTACCTACTATAGCTCTAGTTAAAGTTGCACATTTATTTAGGTGACTTGTCTAAATGATAAATCTAAAGGAAGTTTTGCAGTCATTGCATTCTCTGCGTGTATATTTGCTAAAATGTCTTCTGTATGTCTGTAGTCTAACTTCGTAGCACTACCTATCTGAAGGAAAGATCAAATTATCAGTTAACTATGACAAATTGTTGGCAAAGGATATGAGCTGATAGAAGTGTGTAGTGCTGTGTACAATAAATGGGATTGGAGAAAATAAACGAGGACATAACTGAGGGATTTTAAGTGGTGGGAGGTTAAAAAAAGTCAAATGAATGGTTAAAGGAATGAAAAATGTGTCGTTATTATAATATTTGCAATTCTATTAGTACTTAGTAGTCCCATTGGGTAGGTTGTTATAAGTAAATATGTATGTCTCTCTCTTTTGTGCAAAGTTTAGTGCATAATATATGGATTTACGTGTGAAACATATCCTGTCCGTAACTAAACCACACATAGGTACCTAATTGTCCATTAATAATAAACGGTTTGACTTCCTGGGGAACATTAATCGAGGAAACGGGCTTAATTGAATGGTGGCAGTAAGAGTAACTGTTTAAGAGTGAGACGAATGTTCTAAAGGCTTCCACCGACGAACGAGCATCTACACATACGCATCGCTCTCTCTATCTATAGTAATAAGCAATTCATCCATAGCCTCTCTATACGTGCCAATAACAAATAGGAAAATAATGTGTAAGCTACGAGAGTGGTAAAAGGGAAAAACGGCGGCGGGTATTAGCATTAGCCTAGCTAGACAGAGACAGAGTAGTTAGAAAGGAAAAGGAAGAAAGTAGTCCCGACCATGCAATCCAAGTGAGCCAAGGGAACCCAGGAATGTGATGTGAATTGTGGAATGTCTGAGAGAAAAGTGAAGGAGAAATTCGATTTCATTGATTTTTACGTGCATTAAAGGATATAGTGCCTAGGAGAGGCTGGGAGTGGAGTCACTGCGAGAAAATGTGTTATGTTAGCGTTGGAGATCCCGGGTTTCCTAGGATGGGATGGATGTGGACGGATGAAATGGATGGGCTCGCCTCCATTCTCCTTTCCTGTCTTCAGTCTGATAGAGAACATTTGTACATGTATACTAAGTACCTAGTCGAGGTAGTTGCGTCTTTCCAGGCAGGCAGTCAACCTATATCCTTGCTTCAACTTTGTCTGGAGGTTTTGGAGTTGGGGGTAGAGGCAGGCAGGCAGGCAACGGACGGAACACACTATTTCTCCTCTCGTTTAGTTTCGCTAGGTTCTTGTCTTTGCAAAAGCCTTTGCGTCCTTTCGTTTGGCCCTGCTATGGCCTAGTGATTTCCTTTTATTCTTCCCTAGCTCACTCACTCAGACTGACTGAGGCCGCCCGCTCCGAATTCTCTCTACAGTTCCCACTCAGCTCTCTCAGTTATTCAGTTGAAAGTTCTATTCCACAACTTGAAGAGTCTACTTGTTCTTCTCTCAACCTTTCTCACTATACATATACAACTATTTATGTATCACAGATATATATAAGTGCATACAGAGAGAGAGAGAGAGAGAGTTACTTGTATATTTTATATGCACACAGTGCAGCACACTGTACAACTGGAGAAATAGTGTATATTACATCCTAAAAGGAGATACAAGTCGAAAATACACGGAAATACTCTATATAATTCCGAGGAAATTGTCCAGAGAGAGAGAGAGAGACTTTCTAAAGAAGGCACATATTGCGTTGCACATCCTGCACTACGTACGATTCACTGCCTACCTACTCTACTACATATATGTATGTGTAGTAATCACAAAGCCAAAGCTATAGATTTCCCTTTCGAAAGAGCACTTTCCTTTCTCACCATTCTCATTTTAACACCAAAAGCAAAATCACGCATTATATACAAACTATATGTGACTTTCCATTATATACTCTCTTCTCTCTCTGACTGGAAATTCTATTTATTTAGCTACTATAGCTGTTCGAATTGGAGAATGGAGAGAAGGAATCTATATAGTTGGAAAATATATATACATATAGCTAATAATGATAATGTTTTGTAGTGATAGTACAGTAGTGCCCCTATGAAATGCTTTTAGGAGATGGATAGCGTAAATGAAAGCTGAAAAGGTGTTGGCTCTATAGGGAGATGCGTGGGATGAGGGCGTTCTTCTTTCTTTCTCTCTACAATGTAGCTAGTAGCTATGTAGTAGGATTGAAAAGGTGAGACTATATAGAGATGTCCTTTCATTTTGTCACTGATAAAGGCTATTTATTATAGAGGAGAAAGATACCCTTCCTTAAAGGAATGGAAAGAGTGAGGGAAAGTGGAATGAATTCGTTTAAGAACCTAAAGAATGTTTCCTTTTGTTTTTCACGATTAATTTATTGTGGGTTATGATGGGATTCATTTGCTCAAGTGTCCATAACTTTCCTTTCACATTTTCTGGCTAATGTTTAAAGTTTGGGATAGGACAGAGAGAATGCTAGCACATGAGGAGGACATTAAATAACTATTGTGCTGTCAGGCAATTTCTGACGGAAATAGGAGAATAGAGGCTCACAAAATTCTTACTCTACTCAGATATCATCATTTCTGGTATAAACTAGTTTAATGGTGATTATTTGAGTGCTATAAAGGGATTTCTTTATCATATTGGCTCTTCAATTGATAAATAGAAATATCAACCTCTAATCTTTTCCTCATTTCATACAGTGGAAAAGTCGCAACAAAAGTTAGGAGTGCAGTGCAAATAGTCTCATCAATGAAATCCCGATTTGTCCAAGTTTGAAACATGGTTTTATATAGGTTCGTTTGACTTTACCGTATGCACAATTCTTGATAACGTCAAGATAATTTATAAATAAATTGCTCAGTCCATTTCAATTTGGGTTACGTATATATAGGAAAGCGTTTAGATTCAGTGAAAAAGTAGAGTTAGCATAACCAAGGAGGGGAAACAAGCCGATTACTGGAGCCATCTCACTATTTAAATTTAATTGAAGCGACTGTGCCGACTGGAGACATTCAAGCGTTACAGCAGACAATTATTTAAATTAAATTAAATGCAAATTACCCACAGCACATAAATTCATCTCATTCCATTCCAGTCAATTCTATCTAATCAAACGGGAGCCGGAACATCTATGTCTCGCCTTTAAATTACAAGAACACAAAGCACAACAACCGTTTTTTAATCTATCAGGACAGAATCTTAATCTCCTATTACGCTCGTCAAGAGTATTTGCCCAAGATTCCCTTCACGTATATTTATGGCTTCTCAACTTTTGAACAACACATCAACACTGATACTACTAATGCTACAATGCGTATTTCTTAAAAGCCGCTATATATTCGCTAATTATCTACCATGTATCTCTGCACTTTCATTTCGGAAAATTACGAGCTGTCGTGTCAACATCCATTTTTGACGTTTTAAACACGTTAATTAATTTTTCAGCATTATTTTTTTACCAACAAATTCACATTATTTATTCCGAATGCGATTTATTTTCGTCCTCAATTAACCGTATTCAGTTACTGATGGATAATACTCTTAAATATCATCAAGTCTCTGCCCTGTGAATGAATTATATTTGTAGTCTACAGATTTTTTGATTTGCTATGGGAAATAAAAATGAGGGATGTGTACGAAGTTTTATAAATGAAATAATAGCTATTCAATATGTTTGTGTATGTAACATGATTACCCTGAAAAAGTGAGTGAATTGGATTTAAATGAACTAGTGCCGCATCACAGCCGTTCTTCTTTATCGAGCGGCAAGGCAAAGAAGGAAAATAACTTTGAAAACAACAAAACGCACTAATAGTAAGTAAATAAATAGCATTAAGCTTCTGTAGAAGTAATCTATATGGTTATTGAAATCGATGGTGGCAATGATGTAGTGAGCGAGTAGCAATAAGGACAAGCAGAGGCACATATTGTAGTGGTAATAAATCCTTTCCGTAGTGTGTAGTCGAAAATAGAAAAGAGTTTGGAAAGTCTGAATCCATTAGGAAAGAATGTGATAACAATAAGGTAACAAATCATAGTAATTCATAGTTAGTTATTCTGGTATTATTTAGCAAGGAGTTGTATTCAGTAGCACTAAATCAAGAGGAGTGTACATGCCTATGCATATTGTTAGCTTAATCCTTTTAGTATCGATTGTGATGAAACCTTGCATAGCTCACGTTTCTATTCAACTACACATTCATACATAGCTACCTACCTACCTACATCTATGTGTGTGTCTGCATTACATAGAAAAGAGGATTCTATACTATGTACACTATGCATAGATTGCATTCGAATATTTAGTCTGTGTGTGTGCCAGTGCCACTACACTGTTATGTATTAACATACATACCTAGTTTAGTTCGTATTAGGTAGGAAATAGAGCAGACAGACACGTTGAGCTTCAAAATACAAGAGCATTTCAAAGACACGACAGACGCAGCTCGAGCAGGAGGAATATTAGGAGCTAAAGCCAAATTCATCGGAAAGGAGAGAAGAGAAGGCTGGAGCTAAAATAGGCTTAGTGGAAAGCGACAGCATTTCCATTTTAAGAAAAATCTCTCTCCTCTCCTAATACGATCAGAAAATCGGATCTCTCTCAGTCACTCTGTATGCATCGGACAGGATTCATGACAGCCTGTTTCGTTCCACTACACTTTTTGTTCTTTTTCATCTCATCATAGAATTTAGTCGGGAAAGTGGCATTTACTTTTCTATATGTGTGCCATTAGCTACCTACCTTAAAGTACTCAATTCCAATACAGACTCCATTTTAAACAATGTGTTCGTGCAGAGAGGCATATCATTACATACGATTTTGAAAACCTCCATTTTTTAGTAAAGTAATTGATAATGTAAGCAGAGATTTATAGAAATGTTATAGGATATTCCATAGAATGACCAGATTTAATTATAATTTGTTCTAGGCCAAATACATTCCAACATTTCAAATGTTTTTCTTGAAAGTTAATCGGAACCATTTTTAATGTCGACTAGAATGAAGCTCGATCTTTCCTTTATGATTCAGGAGCTTTTGTGCATCTTGGGTATATTTTTAACGATGTAGGGATATTATGTGTTTAAATGAGCTGTGTCGTATTATATGAAATGAATGGGTCGTTGTGTGTTCGCAAAGTATGACTAGTTTATTTAGTAACTAGTGTGTTGCTTTACATTACAAATCCACGTAATGTAAGAGGGGCCTTAGCCTTTTCCTTACTTACTTCCTCCCGATGATCTTTTACAAACTGTTTACTTTATGAAGTCGGTTAGTGTTCCTGTGTCGGTGCTAGAACATAGATATAACATTGCAAGATGTTGTATTATACATATATATATAGAGGATGGCAGAAGTGAGTAGCTCATGAATATTATGTCCAAGTATGAACTTGGACGAGGGTTGAGTTGGAGAAAGTCGATTTATGTAGCTAGTTCTGTTAAGGGGAGGCAGTGAAGTGAATGACGTAGTTTAAAATAATGGCCAAAATTCTTGGTTCTATCCACCACGTCGTCCTCGTCTCAACCACTACACATGTCATAGTCGTCGCTTTATCTTGTATGATACAGAAGAGGATGAGTCAAGTTCTTTTAATGCCACACACATAGTGATTGCGAAGTGAAGCAAAGCCACAGTGAAGGGATGCATGCATCCATCCAGGTACACTTGTATCAAGAGAGACACCTACATAGGCCAGGCCAGAGAAACAGACGTTATGATTCAACTTTCCCATATATTTTACACTGACGCTAATAAATTCCTCAAGAGGGATATTCGTAACAGCCAGGAACCTAGTAGAAGTTACACTTCTCTTCTCTGTCTGAGTACGCTACACCACGTCCTATTACTCCCCGCTTCATACATTATTAATGATAAGTTCTTGTGACTTTAGGATGCGATGGTAGCTAGATGCAAGACTGGACTTTTTGAACTACATTTTACTTGTAATATAAAACAATATTAAAAACATGTCTTCTGAAAGCCTAGTAGATACGTGTCTACTCCTCAAGAATAGAATTTATTAATAATATAGAGCGCTGTGTTTGAAGGATTGAAAAAGTTTAGATTTCTTTTAGCCGTTGCAATATGTATGAACAGTGCCAGCCAGGACACACTCACTCACATATACAGACACATATTACGTAATAACTAATTTACATTTAGAACTGAATTTTGATACTTTTTTCATTCTATATACGACACAGTATACATTCTTAATGTCCCTCTCATCTCTCAACTGAACCTGTAGCATATGCTATTGCAAGAAAGGAAAATACAAAGGGGAAATATTTTAGGAGCAGAAATATATAGATGTAATTTAAGTGGCTAGGAACTCCTTTGTTTTCCTTAGTTTTTTGTCAGACTGTCATATCTGCAATTTTATCTTAGGAAGAGGATTTGGAATATTGAATAGCTAAATTGACAGTGCACGACAAGGAATTGTAAAATGAGTCGAAAGAAAATATTACTACAAAGATAGTCACTTTTCCTCAGAGCTAATTTTGTATCTTTGATATTGTAGTGATATCCGTATGTCTATATAGACACAGGTTATCTACACGCACATTATACATAGCTGTGAATTTATATATTATGATGAGGTTGTAAGTAGTTTGGTTGACGGTAGTGAAGTGAAGTTTCGACAAGACAGGGGAAATGAAATAGCATAGCATAGCGGGGCTAATTTTAAAACGGTGCAGATATAAATGCTAAAGCGTGTCTCTCTCTCTCTCTTCTAAAAGATTGTGTGTGAAAAGGCACGAGGTATAGAGTGCAAAGGAACTGGTTTTGTCTAGTATTGACTATAGTTTAGTATAAGTGAGCTAAATAGATTATTGAAGAACGCACTGTCTGTCTGCAGTGAAGCCAAAAGAGAAGTCACATAGATAAAGTACTCAAGTAACCCATACACACACACACATTATACAATGTACCAACATATTTATATTTATTTTTCTCGCATGCAAAAAACAGTAGTTAACTCATCAGTGTCGTCTTTTTCCATTCGCATCCTGTCTTGTGTCTGTGTTTTGTTTCTTTCTCGTGGTTTTCATCCCTTTCCCTTCTCTTGTCTTCCTTCCTTCCTTTTTTCTTTGTTAGCACACTCAAGTTGAATAATCTTTGAAGTTCTCTCCTCTAACTATTGACATGTAGAAAAACATGTATTAAATGTATATCTATGAAATGCAATTTGCAGCACATTGCCTAAGTACTCCATTTTTCGACTTAGAGTAATATGTGTGTGGTAGAGGAGAAAAAACACAAAGGAACAATAATCGCTTTCATCTCAAACTAGGATACTCTGTGTATTGTTAAGTAGAGAACGTATTATAGCGTGTCCCATTATTACAGTGCACATACTTAACTTTCCATTACCATTCATTCATCATTAGATAGATGATCGTTTTAAATTGCCCAACCTTGTCATTTGTTTCCTCTGCTGAACTTCATTTTCCTGCTTCTGAGCTCGTTTCCTTTTCTTATGATTCGACGAAAGACACAAATAAGATTGAATTGCTTTTGTCTTGTCACATTAGACTTTGTAGTCTATGAACGTAGTAGTTAGACTGAAATAGTTGACTTTCCTATTGTTTTCTCTTCCTCCTGCCTCGGTTTTATGAGGTGTGTCAGTGTTATATTCCGTGGAATGCTATGCTATTCCTCGGTTTTTACAGCATTCTCTCACACACACACGACAGTATTTACTTATGAGATCGTTAACGAGTTAGTTAGTTAGTCAAAATTTACTCTCTACTCATCCTTCGATGTTTCTAGTTTCTTTTGATATACATATAATTCTTATTGTCAACACTGTATGTATAGCTAGACATAATGTCATTGTCATATCACATGAAACATTTACTTTACATTACTCGATTACTATACTCTGTATGCATTAGGTGACTTTTATTTAACTTTGCTTTACACAGACTAGTTAGCTAGCTAGTTATCTTTATTCTTTTCTAATGAAGATGCACTGCACTATTGTAGTGGTGAGCTGAGCATTAAATAGATTTCTTGTGAGGGAAGTAAACCAATAAGGCCCTCATCATGCACACCATAGATAGACATAGCATGCCGCATACATTGAGACTCTTCTTCACTTATTACACAGACGAAAGTTAGTTAGTATTAAAGAGAGGCGTGATTGGAATATTCCTTTAGGACGTGGGATGGGATGCTAAAAGGCATATGAACTCAGTTCACTAGAGTAGAAATTAAGATAATGGCTTTGTTTGGCCTACACTGAATTCTCATTGTCCTTAAAGCCGAATTACTGCACTTTTCTATTCTATGGCTATGTAAATTTGATTAATTTTATGTCCTATTACTTGGCATGCTAAAATTAACAATTTTTATCTACCTACAAGGAATTACTACTCTGTAGGTAGCTATTTATGCATATCCGTTATATGAATGAAAGAGGTTGTAGAAGGACCGCCTGTGTTTTTATGAAGCTATACTTGTATAAGACTAGATAGATATAAAAGATATAAATCCATGCTATGTATACATATACTCATATATTGCAACCGTAGTGCAAATTTGCAGAAAGCTATACGACAATTTTATTAGCTTGTCTCTCTCCCCATCTTTGCAATATGGGCGTTAAGTTACGGATCGTAAATTAATGCGTGGACATCTATAGATGCTTTCACTTAATTCTCTTTTCCTCTCTCACATTCACATAGAAGCCAATTGTACATATGTGTGTTGTGTGTGAAGGGATGCATAAAATTGCATTAATTTTTGAAATGCCATTAGTCATTTTATGTTGCTCTACTCATTTTGATGGAGAAATTTCTGTTATTAAAATGTTAATTTATGTATTTCATTAATAGTGATGCGTAAATACAACGCTAGGCCTTGTGAAAGCTTTTATCTCGTAAAGTTGTCATTATTTTTACGAGCAATTACAATCACATAAGTAATTACACAGTGGAATAAATAGTTTTATACTGCAATAGAGCATATCCATAGATAGCCATGGTGTTTTTTTTATTAAGACTCGGAGGTTGTAATACGTACGTTTCTTGGTCTACTCTACGCAAATTTGAGTGAATTTTATGGATTCAATTCCCCGTTGCATTTTGAAATGCATACATTGTGTTAGTTCGTGTAGTGCTATTCATTGTATTGTGGACGTGGTTCGTGAAGCGAATAACAGTTGGCTGTAACCATTAGTAAGGAAGAAGTAGGCGAATGAATTTAAGGATGTAATATGTACATAGAATAGAACTCTCTCTAGATAACGGAAACACAGAGTGGAAAATGAAGATTTTTCGGAGATACACTGCATATGTACACATTTAGATTGTGTGCACACATAACACAAGGCCTTTATGACATCTTAAGATATACTCTTGCAAAACAGCCACAGAAAGATCATAAAGTTAACAGAAGACAAGAGCCCTCCCCTCAAACACATTAAGGAAACATTTAAAAAACATCTTATCGTTTGTGTGGTGTCTGCGACTATCTATCCGCACTTACGTTGCAGCCAGTGCAGTGCATGCTGAACACTTACTATTGCTTCATCCATTTATTTCTATATGTATCTCTACCTATGAGGCTCTCATAACGTTATCTCTAATTCACTACTCTCAAGACACTTCATGACCTTACTATCTGGGATAGTCTGTGTGAAGATATTATTCTGTAACAACAGCCACAGACACACATACATAGTAACTACATAGTGTAGTAGTAGGAAGGATATTTACTACAACTTATGTTTCTCTGCATATTCTTACTTTTACCCTATCTATGTATGTAGTGAATTGGTTAGATAATCTAATGCATTTACTTATTAGTTTAGCTGGCTTTACTTAACTTCCACATTATCGTAAACTCAAACACTCTGCCTATACCATGTGTATTCGCAAACATAGAAGAAACCAGTCATGATACATTGAACAGCTTTTTAATACCTTCCTATCTGTCTAAGTAATGTCTGTACATATTTTCACTGAATGTCATTGGATTACACAAGAGAAAATAAAAAACTGGATAAACACTTGTCTCCTTTTTATACGGTCTTACCTCTTTTCGCTAATGTATACTTTGGCTCGGATTCTCAGTTTATTCAGACACTAGTCAATGGGCGGGCTACGTCCGTTTTACCCAAATGTCCCTATACATCCCTATTCAAAACCTGGAAGAATACTATTACAATTTTATTGTGTACATCTTTTGATGCCACATGTCTTCATTGAGCCGTATCGACCTTCTGATCGAATCATGGCTTTATTATTATTAGTATGTCTACTACACTATATACAAAAGTTGTGTT
>JAAAYG020031559.1:0-15282 GCA_009936455.2 Tomocerus minor
ATAAAACGATGTAGTCGTACCAAATCTCTACTAGAGCTAACAACTCTTATTTCTAACCAGATTCACAATAACTCTCAAATATTCCAACATAAATATAAATTAACTTTTGAAGATTCTTGATTCTTGCTCTTGGAATGGGACTCATTTCACAAATCCCAATTAAAGACATGACACTAATCGAGACGAACATTAGAATCCAAGTTAATTGATCGTAAGGAGTTGTGTATATTTCCCATCCTAAGGATTCCTTCATTCCGGTGCAAGTGATAAAATTCCAATCATCTTCTCCAGTTATTATTCTGAATGATATAGAATCCAATTGAATTGTGCTTTCCCAATCAGGAATATTCCAATCATAATAGTGAATCTCAATTCCTGTAAAACTTAGTCTGTAAATTTCTTTATACAAATCGAAATTCTCGTCGGGTAATCGTGAAATTGTTCCATTTCCCCACCCCTCTTTATAAATACTCACTGTTGTTTTTAAAATAGTTCCATTAGGATGGATGCAGCTAAAAAAGTTTTTCTTAGTATATCGAAACACATCAATGCGCTTTGTAAAATTATGAACAATTTTATCTGTTAATGCTTCAAAAGCTATTTCAAATAGTAAAGGAATTAAATTTGCATCATCACATGGTCGATGTCCAAATATTCTTAGTAATTGTAGTTTTGAAAATGAGAATATATCTTTCCTTAGTGGATTGGAATTAATTATAGGTATAAATGTAAATGTAGTGGTTTCATCGACATTGGAATTATTAGGAAGTATTATCTGTGGAGAAATAATAATGTCATATCCCAAATTTGTGCGACAGAACTTAATTCGCTGTCGAGGATTTTGGTAAAATGAATGACAGTTAATAATCAAAGTAGCTATTTCCCAAATTTTTTCCGACTCCATGATGATAAAAATTCTTGTATATTTATACACCCACTTTCGATCATCCAATGCAGTCACGCTTTCGTTTTGATAAATTTCGTCTTCTTTGCGTATAAGATATATCGGTCCTCCTTCAGGACTAAAGTGGCTAATCTGTGGAATGTGATTGTCAAATATTATGGCAACACTGGTATAAGCCGACAAAGTTTCAATAATTTTAGCCAGTCCTTTTATTTCCAAATAGTAATCTTTTATACCGGATCCTCTACAAAGGCATATAGTGAAAATGATATGAGCGACAACTATGAATCCGCACTTATAAAATTTCAGTTTCAAACAGGTTAAATGAAAAAATTCCATTTCGCCACAGAAAATTTCGAGGAAACAAACTGGTTTGTTATACAGTGGAACACAGAAGTAATATTTTTGATGAAGTAGAACTCATGAATTAGATTGAAGAGGAAAATGGATTACGACAATATTAAAAATTATTGATATTATCCTGTTTCATGCGTGCGTTAATGCAATAAAAAGTCACCAGGTATTTATTTAGGTGGCAAATAAACATCGTGCTTTCATTGTTTGCAAATTAAATATCTTAGAAGCTCAACTTTATTATTTATAAGGAGTGTTTGACAAGTTTCGTTAGACGTTAAACTATGCGACAACATTGTCCAATAAGAATACTATTTGGCGATGATTCTAATTGAAATGCAAAATTTACCAGCCCAGATTCCGAACGTTTGGAGAAACGTACAAAGTTCCAAAAAAAATCTCTATATAGGACACAAAAAACTCTAAATATACCATAATTATCAAAATTCATTGATTAAATACATTTCTCAACACCGAAAAACCCTAAATTTTTCTTAAATATTAATAATTTGTGACCACGAAAAACATGAGCAGATTTTTAAAAAAAATGTTTCATTGCTCTACATTAATCCGTTCTTATTTAATCAGGTCAGGAAATTATGTGAACCCCTCCTTAAATGACAATTCAATTGTATCAGTTATTTCAAAATTATTTGTAAATATCAGGGATATAGTAAGAATGAATTCCATCAATTCATATTTTGTAATGGGAAATTCTATTATGTCTGAGTCCATCAATTCAAGTTATATTTCAATCCTTTCAAGTGAATTAGAATATTGTTTGCATTTTGTGGGTCAATATTAATATGTTGTTCAACATCAGGAAGCAATAAACAATTATATTACCAATTACACTTACCAAGGAGCCGTATAATAGTCTACTATTTCTGACTTTTTTTTGGTTGAAACTAGTGCAAATCATGACAACATAAAGAAATGCAAATATATGCTTAATGTTTTCTAAAATTTTTAACTATCTGTGCAAAAAATACTTAATTTTCATTCATTTTAGAGTTAAAACGACGATAATTTTCTTATATTGTACATCAGAATATGATCAACCTGATTTTATTGGGAAGAATGGAAAACTAACACACAAAAATAGGGAAAAATGAAATTTACCTATACTTAATGGTAAGTTTAAAAGCATTTCTAACCAAACCTGAACAGTGAACTCCTTAGTAGATTGAATGAATAATCTACGGTCGAGCCATGTATTTTAATTCTATTTTAATTCAAAAGGCGGAAATTCAATATTTCTCTTCAATAAAGTTTAATGTTTTCCACTGAAGTAATTACAAAAAACAATTAACTCAATGACATTGCTCAACATTAGGCCTAAGTTTTGTTAAACAATTTCTTTTCTTTGTTGTTTCTTTTTTATGCTTCTTCGACGTACAAATGGATAGCGTAGTTACATGGAAGGATACCTCGGCTGTAAAACTCGATACTCTGCTCAACATATCGCTTCCAGAAAATTCGAGACGATTCCAAGACATTTAAAAGTCTTTGCTGCCACCACTCGTATGGACATAAATTAGAACAGAACCAGATCATAATTCGTTTTTCCCCGTTAACGACTGGAAACATGAATTGTCTAATTACCACATAACCGTATTAAAGCAATTGCACTAAAGAATTAGAGGGAGTACATTATGATAAGTGAATGCTCATCAAGTTAAAAAAATGTATTGATATGTAGTCGTATTTAGTCGTATATTATCCCTGGCAAGATTTTGGCAGTCCTCTCTTTACCTTCGTCATTTGTAGCGTGAGGAATTATGACGTGTATACAATTACCTCTTTACACAATGGCTTGCAATGGCAATAATACCTGATTTATACAATGTAATGATTTGCCAAGGAATATATAAATAAGGAAACAATATTCGAGTACAAAAGCAACAAAAGAAAAAGAAATGAGAAAGACCCATATGTAAAATATGGATATTCTATTGACATTGTTAAGCATTAATTTTGGGTCGCTCATAAAAAACTTCAGTGAGGTCCTGACTTCCTGTTCATTAAAAAAGCGATGCCACTTTTCAAACAACCAAAATATTCCAGAACTCATGACGCTTTGAATTTTCGTGTATAAAATATATTGATTGAAGGAGTATCTGATAAAATAAAATGTTGGCTTTTGCAAGAAATTATTTTTTTCTCTAGCGAAACTGATATTCCGAAACAAATATTTTTCGAATGTGTCCAACCAGCTGTTATATTCCACAAATGCTCTTTTGTGGCAATGTTTTAAAAATTCATAATTGTTGTTTATAATGCACAATGTGCTATTCTCACAAGAAAATCCAATTAAATGAAGATGTGGTAACGAATTATTTCTGTCTAAAGACGCCGGCTTGCTAGGTTCACGAATTTCTTTTGAAAGAGCTCCGTCCAAAACCAAAAAGTTTGAAGGTAATTTCAACAGTTGTTTTGAATGACACTTTTCATGTTTACTAAATTTAGCGATAAAGTTCTGCACTTATTTACATGGAAAACATACCAGTCAACCCATTTTACATCAAATTGAAACAGCACATCAAAATGTTTTGATGCCGCCTATTTAATTCTGCAATAGTTGCATTTCGTTGTCTCATTTTGAATTTTTTCATTGCATAAAAATACTGTACCAAATAAAACCAAGTTTTCCAGTTGAATTGGTACTCTGTCATCTTTACAATAAATGTCTCCAATAGCTATAAACGGTTTATAAAATTGAATCATCGGATAAGAAGAATTAGCTAATTCTAAGCCAGTGGTTTCAAGTTTGACAAGATCATGAATAAACTCGTGGGGTATGGTTCTTGTTGAGATTGAAAATTCATCCAGGTCATTAAAGCTACGATAAATACTCTTAACGTTTTGGGGGAATATATTTCACTGACAATAATTGATTTGTAGCGAGAATAGCGAGTTCAATTTCAGATTCGTAAATCTCGTACTTATTGCACTTATGTGAGATAGGAAATGTTTCTAGTCTTTTTATTTCAAATGACTGAAATGTACTTAATGACAATCAGCATTATTTCTTCTGTCAGGGTCTCAAATGGCAAATAAAATAATAATGGGACACTGTAGGCGCTTGTATCTTATTAAACAATTACCAAAGGAATTTGAATTACACTGATGGACATCAACGAATCATGTTGGAGAACTGTGGTGTTTTTTAAAGCACTGAATTTTAAAATTAAAAACATGGGTGAAGCGAATGTGTTAAAATATAGAAGAGAACGATGATAAGCATGAACAACGCCATTCGGCACGATAAAAACATCGTAACCAAATTTTGCAAGACAAAATTTTTGGTTATGCACATAATCAGCAGCACTGTGGAGGAAAAGGGTCTGTATACTGTTAATATAATTTTTTACTGGAGGAACAATTTAAAGTATACAAGAAGAATTCTTGTGTGTCGGAAAATCCATTTTACACAACTGGAATAATTTTTTGTGTTATTCCCTTGAATAATGTTTTCCTAGTCCATGAAAGAGATATTGTACAAATGTGGTAGGTAACCATCATAAACCACTGAAACTCTAGATGATATTGAAAACGACTCGATTACTGTATCTAGACCTTTGACTCCAAATAAGTTGTATTGAATAGAATCAACACCAGGTTATAACACTTGAAATATAGCTAGTAAAATAATAATGGTCCCTAAAGGTGATATTTTGTAGAAATTCCGTCCCGATTTCATTGGTCATGGTAAATAAACTCCTTACACGTAAATTGTAAAAATAATTTAATGTTTTGTTTCTTATTACTGTTCAAAATACAAGCCTATAATGTCAGATCAGCATAATATCAGATGCCGAACAAAGTCATCTATATGTACACATCATCAGTAATATACTTACTGTATGGTTTTGAAGGAACGAAAACATTGATTTCAAAATGTCTGTTTGACGACTTGTTGAAGCGCCTATTTAAAACTGGTATGTAAGTTGTAATTATAGGTACACAGTTTTGTGTAATACGATTCCTGATATTTAAAAACAAAACATTTTTTGTTTTTTGTGTAGGTACTAAATTTGGATAAATACAATAGCATGCTCTGGAAAGATTCTATGGTAGTTTCCATGCAGTATGTATCCATGTATTGGCATTTCAAATGGTAATCTTGGTTTTTGGATCCACATTAACAATATAAGTTCAATGAAATATTCTTCTTCCATGTGCATGGAACCATTCTAGCATTGCTTCATGTACTACTATGTTAAACTGAGTGATCGAATATTTGGTTGAATGTAATTGAAATGCGATAGATTTATAGATTTGTTTTATTCAAGTGACAGAAGATAAACAGAAGTCAATAAGTTTTAGGCGTGTTACAATACTCAATAGTTTTCTATATAATAATTCTTTAATATTATAGCGTGTACTCCATCCTTTAATAAATAGATCACCGATACGTGTCTTCCTTATGAAAATTAATTTGTGCAAACGTGGGCGTTGATAATTCGAACAACGTATTTAGCAACGAGTTTAACATATTAAATGACTGTTCGTCATACTATATACACATCATGGCTGCATTTAGAACTCTGTTTCGTAGGGGAGGAGGGGGAGGGCGGTAGGGCAAATTCAAACATATTTTGTTGCAATATTTTTTAACGCTCCAATTCGTATTAAGTTTCCAATCCATGGAATTTGCACCAAAACGGTTTCCTATTCTTTACATGTTGAACTTGTCGCCGAACTTTTCTATGAACTCCTGTAATATTTGTCCGATTTTAATGAGAATCACCTCAATAAAATCCTAGAAACATTATCTACATTTTCTATTACAAAAAAATTCGAATAAATAGTTACTCTATTTTTAAAAAATAATTAGCGTATGTTCGATAAGTTTTAACATTTAATTACTTTAATATTTTTTAAACAACGGACAGGGCTTTTAATCGACGTTTTGTGTAATAGAAAATGTAGATAATGTTTCTAGGATTTTATTGTTAGGATTCTCATTAAAATCGGACAAATATTCCAGGAGTTCATAGAATAGTTCTGGAGGAAGTTCTTTAAAAATATAAACTTGTCAATTTGCCTCCTACTTGACCGGATGTACAAGAAAGCGCATCCGACATTACTATTGTCCTTGACAACAGCACAACGACCACTAGCTAACTTTTTAGACTGCGAATTTTGCTCGATTGTCTTGCAGATTGTAATGAATGGGTCTGCAATATCGGATCAATGAAGGAGGTGACGTTTGAAAAACTGCAATAATAGACTGCTGCCACCAGACTCACAAACCACTGGAAAATTTAAAACTGATTAAGAGTGTGACTGAGGCAGACAGAGCCAACGCCAACACTGTCTACAGTGAGTATTTGCACACTAAGTTAAAGTCTACAGGGCCGCACCGTGATCATAAGCAATTCTGTTTATTGTAAACCGATTGAAACAAATAAAATACTCATATTTTTTACCTTGAAGCAACATTTACGTGACTATTGTAATAGTGCAATTTTCCAAATTTTAAAAATTAGGATTTAATGGTGCTTGACGATATTTTTTAAAAAATCGAAAAATATATCAGGTCATCTCACCTAGTAAAGGCAAGTGTTGGCTAATGGTGCATTGGAAAACTATGTGGCGTGAAATTGTGCATCTCATTGCCCTAATATAATACCCCTCCTTAACATAGCTACCGATTTTGACTTACTCTTTTGAAATCTTCAATTCATTTTCTTTTTACTTAAAAATCACAGAGATGAAGCAACGATGTATACCCTAGGAAAAGAAGTGGTTCAAACAGAAAAATACTATATGTTTTTGCCTAGCGGTCCCATCAGTCTTTTGCAGATGTTGATAATGCAGTCACTGCACTGATAGAAATGCTGAGTCGGTGTTTAGTTAATCTTGAAGTCTAGACACAGAATTTAGATAAACCACAATCTGTGCAAACGTAGGTGTAAAGAAGAATGAGCCGAAAACAGTAAATAAATATATTTATCAGCCGTTGACTTCCACACAATATTTCGGTTTTGCACTAGGTAGCTAATCGCACATGCATGTTTTCTCTTGCGTATGAACTCTTATGTCAATTGAAAGTTTTGACCGCGTCTACTGAGATAGCTATAGGAGTGCAACAAGTAATTGTTTTTTATTCCATAATAGCAAATATTATTTACGATGTTTGATTTTTATTATCAATGGGTAAATATTAAAAACTGAAATATATTGTTTATATAGCGTTTAACGGGCGGATAAAAGGAAGAAAACATGTAGATGTTATGTTATTCAGAGAATATCAGTTAATTAGATCCTTAACCAGTCGTAGCGTAGAGGCACATCACTTGATTAATCTGGAAATGGCTGATTCCTTTAATATGTTAACGGGTTTCAATCCTTCCCAAAGTCAAAATTTTGGAAATCTATACAACAATGGTTTTGTAGAAAGCGGAGAAAGTACAGATGAAGACCAAGATCAAGTCGTTCCAGAAGAATTTTTTGATGCAAGACAATCTCTAGAATATTTTGAAAATGAACATCAATTTTTCTACCCAGAAACTTTAACCAGCGGTAAGCAGAGTAAATCCATTTATTGAATTTCATGTCTAGTTCATAGAGTCCGTTGCTTTCAACTGCAATTACTTGCAAAGACACGTAAATTAAGTTTTCTTAGAAGTTAATCTTCTAAAGCAACATTAAAGTTATACTTTCTAAGAAAGCACGGTGCTAAAACTACTAGTTCATCCTTATTAGTTCTTCAGAAGTAGTAACCAGCCAGACCTACAATTTAGGCAGGTAGCTTTACATTGGTCAACCAATGTAAAGTACACTCTTAATTTTTACAAACACAATTAGCATTGAATTTCCCTGCGTATATCAATTCATCCTTATACATATATATGTGTTTGTGGTATCCATCTGTCGATATTATTGGTCACTAATTTTAAGAAATTAACTTCTTTGACATTTTATAAAACCCAGGTTCCTAAAAAAGCCATCAAGAAATTGGCATATTATTTTATGACATAATTTTATGACATAATTATTTTTTTAAACTATTTTCATTTATCTACCATTACTGGAGAAAACGAGGAACCGAAACGAAGGAACGGGAAGTTATACCTCACAAGAACTAAGCATAACTTTAGAGTCATATCTTAATGAGTGTTACCCTTTTCTCTTAATTTTGGTTATTCTTTACTCTAAGCAAAAACTGCAAATCCCTCCACTAAAGTCTAAATACATTTACCCGTAAAACTGAACTGAGGAATTCCAAAAAAGAGTTACGTATTTATTAAGAGAATCACCACGCGAATACTACAAAGAAAAACTAAACTCTCCTCGTATCAAATTAGGGATCTACCGTTCTGCATGGTTTTCTTTGCAGCTAGATGAATTATTGCGTAGGTAAATCTATTATTTCACACCAGCCTTTTAATAGTCCTTGTAACGATGCAAATTTAGTAACTTTATCAAAATCAAATGTTTGAAAAAAGTAAGAAATAAACATTAAAATACAACATTAAATACTTGTTTACTTTATAGATTACAGGAACCCTTTAGAGATCATGCCAATTCCATTGCCACCACCATTTCCTACAAACCATTTGACTAGTAACGCAAATTTTAATGACAAGATTTGGACATCGTCAAAACAAATCAATGGAAATATAGTAGCAGAGTCTCCAAAGAGTGCAAGCCAAGAACTTATAGACGAGATTCGGAAGAAAGGAACTTCGGGCTTAAGGAAAGTACGAATGCTCGATACTTCAAATAAAAATGGTTTGTTTAACAAATATTGTTATTTACTCCTTTATAGAGTTTTATTGAAAAATATCTGATATAATTTTAACAGAGTGATAAGCATAAAATCCTTGTAAGCACATATATCTAGGAATAGTGGAACACCCACGTAAAAGATAAATTTTTAGAGATGCTTTAGCTTTCTTCAATGAATTATAGTTATTTAGAAGCACTTTCGAGGGGTACATATTTCTAATTATCAAAGTTGTGTCAACGGCGATTTTAGTTTGCTATTGATTTCTTGTTAAGCTATAGGAATAAAGATTATAGTTTTATAACAAGACTGATTTTAATTCAACATAATAATACAAATGACAATAATTATAATTGACATGGAAATAACTATTTAGGTCCTAAAAGCGAGGAGAAAGGATATAAAAACATTTTGTCTTACAATCTCAAGCCTGTACTTCCTCGTTCAATTAGACCAGAAAGTGACAGACAGTGCGAAATCGATGCTCAAGTAAATAGAAGGCATTTTTTCCCAAAACCAACATATAAAGGTTCACCTAATACTGTAACTAATTTTTACTTTTCTAGAAATTGAAGTTTAGTCCTAAAATAGCTTACCAGTTTGTTAAACACTGTCTTCCGCAGGAAATAACATTCCCGATCATGGTGCCGCAGTAATTCAAAATGAAGCAAGAAGCGATGGTACATTTAGAAAATTGAAACATGGTTCACAGACAGATGACGCCACTGTTCCTGTCAAAGAATATAGATATCGAGGACGTAATGAAGATTTTTCGAACATTTCACAGAACGATAAAGCTACTGACAATATTATATTCAATCACCTCTCCAAAAATGCAATGTCTATTTACAGTGGTCTGTCCATGGGTAATGTTGTAAACAATACAAAACATACCCTTATGAACAATACGAAAGAAGTTGCTTCAAATGTTAAGGAACTGATGGATAAGACTACAGAAAATGATCACATCATTGTCAACAATACTGAAGATATGAAAACACTGGAGAATTTGCATTTATCAGCAAGTAATACTGCTAGCACAGAAAAAAGCTGTAACTTCATCCTTGGATATAAGGCCGAAACGGCAAACGCAATTAAAATGCCACAGAAAGGTAACACATCCATTAACATGTTTCTGTGTAAATAATTTATGAATCAGCAATTGCGAAATATTTTCTATCCAGGTGATGAAACTGTGAACCACCATAAGCTTCGTACTCAATCAAATGGGATTATTCAAAGTGTAATCATGCAAAACGATGACTTTGAAGAATCTGAAGAAACGGATATTGACGATAAGATAAAAATTACGGAGCTGAAGATAAGGAAGAAACAAATAACGCGAAAGAAAACAATTGCAAACGCCATCATTGAGGAAGATACGGGGGAATCTGAAATAGACCTGAAGATTGAACTAGAAGAATTGCGAAAGAGGAAAAAGAAAAATTTGAATAAGAAAAGAAAATCAAACGATAAGAATTTTGATAAAGATCAGAATGTCAATGGCTCACCAGCACACATTTCCATTAATGCCCCAGAGAAGTTAGCAAATACCATTACAATTCATCAACACGTCGTCGCAAAGGAAAAATTAAAATACATTAATGAACAACATAACCAGAAATTATCAAAGGAAATTGTTACGACGCAACCACCGATATTGCACACAACTGGTGCAGAATTAAATACTCCAAATATTCCTCCAAAAAGAAAAATTGAGAAACCAGCCTCTTTTACTCATTGCACAGCATCCAAAAATACATTACCATCAACAGTGGGGAACAATACAGCATCAGACGAGTTAATGAGAAAATTACTTCGACGGCAATCAAATATTGAAATTGGGCGCGATGAGATTTCCAAAAAAATTGCAAATTTTAAAGATTTGAAAGAGCAACGTAATAGTTATCATGAAAATGCTGAAGTGCCTGCAGTTATGACACAAGAATTAACCATCGCCGCTACAATTTCCAATCCTAACGGAATAGATCAAACTCAACCCTTTGAACATATTCATATTGACAAAAAAGAAAATAATTGGAATCGAAAAAAAGAAGATATTGTGAATGTTAACAATTCAATCATTAATATTAAAGAAAGCGCTACACAAAAATTGAAATCAGAATTTGTTGAACAAAATAAACAGAAGTTAATACCCAATACTGGTGTGAAATTTAATACCCGAAATATTAATTTGGAAAGAAACATTGAGAATCTAGTATCAGATGAGTTAATGACAAATTTACGTCAACGTCAGTCAAATATTGAAATCGGTTGTGATGAGATTTCCAAAAAAATTCCAAAATTTAAAGCGTTGAAGAATCAAAGAAATTATGGGTGTGAAAATGTTGAAGTGTCCACAAATAAATTAGAAAATTTAGCTGCTTCTTCTACAATTTCTATTCCAAATGCCAAATATATCAGCGATACTCAAGACTGTAATACTGTTAATTTTTACCCTGTGATTCGCAGCAGAGCACACATTGTTGTTGCTAATAATTCAAGCAGCAATATCAATCGAAGTACTGCGCCAAAATCTGCAGGTATTAAAATGAAATCATTGTCAGTCGATGAATGTATGACTGTCTCTGTTAATAAATCTTTACACTTGAAAGAAGCAAATGACGGCCCTAATACCAACCTGATGAGAGAAGGCGCAACCAGAATTCAATTACCATCACATAGAATGGTAAACATTTATTTCGATGGTATTATTTATAGTTTTTTCTATACCGCTATTTCAATCATCAACTAATATGTAATATTTGTATTGCAATTCAATAGAATGGTGAAGTTTTAAACGGAAAATCTCCCATAAAGAATATTGAAATTGATGTTGCTAGACTGTATGTGTCAAACACGATGGACGAAAGAGAAGCATGCAAAAGTATTAACGTTGATGCTGTAGATAGCATGAACGAAATTGCAACGGAGCCTTCAAATAAAGTTAGTGTCAAGACCAATTCAATTGTAAATATTCTGAGTAATAAGGACGTTACTGCAGAACAGATATCAGTTCCGCCCCCACCTCCAATGCCAAGTTTTAAGGAAGCCACTGAAGATTGTAAAACCAAATCATTTTCTTATGATGGTTGCACTACTAATGCAAGAAATTCAGATTTACCATTGAATGAGGTAGATGTCGATTCACATAGCAATCTCATGAGAGAAATCGTGGCCGGCATTACATTGCGATCACCAAAGGTATTAAAAATATCGGTTCTATTATTTATATTAAATTTAACTTATTGTAGCCAGACTAATGTAGTACTAACATTATGATTTTGGCTATTAATAGGATCGTAAATTCAGAAGCAGTGTTCGTGCTAGTCAGGATTTGCAATCGATTCTAGCTAATGCTGTTCTTCTACGAAATCAATTGATGAATCCGGATAATGACGAAAGTGATGACAGTGGTAATGACAGTTCCGAAGAAGAAACTTGGATTGAGAATTAAATGACACTATCTATAGATAAATCGTTTAACAATAAATTATATTTAGAAGACAATACTGCTCTTGTGTATTTGTTAACATGCCAATGTTGAAAGATTTTAATGAAATATTAATGTGTAATTCTGACATTTATCTGTCAAAATAAATTCAGATTGGCGACGAAGAATAGAAATTCGGGCACCAAATTACGTTCTCGATGAACAAAATTATTTGACATGCTAATTGCGACTGGTACTGTATGTTACATTTTTGTTAATTGAGTGTTTAAGAGTTTGTCATCGGGTGTTGAATTACTTATAATTATACTTTCAATCAAATATATAGTTTTAATTAATGTTCTTCATTCGAGCTAGTAGAATTTTTAATAAATAGTAGATTTTTATAAGCCTTTAATAGTTTAATCAATGGATGTTGATCATTGAATGTATTTCATATCTGTACACGCACAGCACGGTTAAAATTTTATTACACGGAAGGATTATCTTTAATCGTACATCTCGAATACATCAGGAACGACTAAGTTTCTCAGATCAGTTTAGGAGGATACGGTGTCCAACAAAATTATTTAACACAATTAATACTACAAAGCTGTATGAATTGCGGGTCGAGACAACGCCGTTTACACCACTACACCACTTACGCACCGCTTTGAACCTTTCGGGTGTAACGCTAACCTAACCTAAAGAAAAACAAACATGCTCCGTGTTTGAGGTATCGAATGTTACCCGAAAGTCTTCCAAGGGGTGCAAGTGGTGTAAGCGGTGGCGGTGTATTTTGTCTCGTCCCCTTTGTCCTTTTCGTGTTCTTGACCCATCCGAACAATATATTTAACAATTAGGTGGGGGTTCGACATTATTTTGGGTGTCTACACTAAGAAGTTATTAAACATCGTGACGCAATAAATATTTACATTAATACATTTACGAATGAGTCGTGTCGGTTCATTCTTTGTGACGGAAAGAAAATTATGTTTAAGATGAACTTCACCCACTTTTACTGTCATTTAGTTGTTTGTTTGTTCAAGTTTCGTTAATAATGGATATACTCAGAAACCGTCCTGTTGTATAAAATGAACAGCGTCGTAACTATTTCGACTTTTAGTAATCAAAATTAATATGTTAACTAAAATTACAAAAAAAAAGACGAATTTAGACAGCAACGTAACTATGACGCCATCTTCCTGCCCTTCCTGCATTCTTTGTCGAATATTCTCTTGCCACATCATTATACGGTTTGCAATCCAGGGAGTTCCAAGTCCGTTAACACGTATTTTCTACAATTACATACATAAAATCACTACGCTGTAAGTCAGTCAGTTAGTCAGTGTGTCATAGGAGCTTTTTTTGTAGAAGTACTGATCGTAGAATACTCGGAGATGGCTCATTAGAAAGCAACTTTTCCAGGTAAACTTTTCATTTAAAAATTAGTGTCATATGACATCGATGTAATATTATCTGGATGTGCATTTTGCTCGATGTAATATTTTCATAGACCGAAGACTTGTGAAGAAGATTTTTGTATAATGCAATTCCTGTCATAACATAAGGTACTGATAAAAATAAAATTAATAAGTACCTACATAACATAAAAAGTCATTAAATTCACAATACACACACACCCCGCAAAAACTAAACCCACAATATTTCTTCGTCTCATCAGCAAATGCACAATAGTAGATGAAGTAAAGTGTGGGACTTTGATAGCGATAAACTATAGTGGTACATAAGACAGAAGCAGAGATGGATTGCAAGGCCCAGTAAATGGGCGAAGCAGTTTTTTTTTAATTTATAAAACAAAGGATAATATCTGCTAAGACAGGGCGTTTTGGCTAATAATACCTGATTCCTGGAGAAATATGCTGGGCTGGACATTTCGATAAAAATACCCTAGTTGTGATACATTAGTTACATTAATTATTGGCAAAATCATCAAACCGATACATGAGTTTTATCATAGGGGAAGGGGTAATATTTAAAACCAAGGAGCATAGCCTGCTTGTCAGGAGTTGTCTTGGCTTCCCCTTTTTTTCGTGGCATCAATGAGGAGGGTTCAGCCTGAAACGTCCTTATACATATTCGGGGTTTTGTTTACAAATGCTCTACTGAACTCTCCCGATGGCACGAAGGAGTGGGAGAACCAAGATAACCACAGACAAGCAGTCCACATATATTATAATAGTAGTACAATGTTTTTCCAGGGATATAATATGGTATAACGGCAAAGGCAAAGCGTTTCCATGAAGATTGCGTTTTCCCAATACAGGGGATGAAGATTGTTTGGTTCGGGACAGACCACACCAAAAAGCACCCATTTTTCCTAACCTACGTTGAGAAAAATACAATTCTTATGGAAACGCTTTGGACAAAATCAAATATCCATGGAGATTTTCCTGTTGAGTTTGGCATCGAAAAATTGCCAATAATTGCCAATGAAAGACCCAAATCCCCGATTCCCGGCCCCTTAAGTTAACTTTTTATGTAAAAACTCTATTTTTTATTTTGAATAATTTTTAATGTAAGAACGCTAAATTTCCCACACATGAAAGTATCAAATCTATCGGGCAGCTATTTACTGGGCTACTGCATTTTATGTGAGTGCATAGACTAATAAGTCCCAAACTTTTTCCACGTATGCCTAACATTCTTAAGAAACTTTAAGGAAATTATGAAGTGTACATTATGTCGTTTTCAGGAGAAAAAAAATATTTCCTAAAGGGTTCTGCTCCATAAGAAAAGCATGAACCCCACATTCAGTAGTTGTTGGTGCGGGATTTGTACGGTTTGTCCAATGTCTTCCCAGTACCAAGTGCCAGTAGTTTTCCTGCACTGGGA
>JAAAYG020031570.1:0-15278 GCA_009936455.2 Tomocerus minor
GGACGGACGGACGGACGTACGGACGGACGTACGGACAGAATGTGTGATTCCATAAGCTCTCCTAGGGCGAGCTAAAAGGCTGTAGAGATAGGTATTTTACTAAAATTGACTATAAAATGCTACGATATATTACGTACTATTAGTTTGTAGTACACAAATGAAATTGCAAATGAGCCTATAAAGTACCCCAAAGAAACGTCTGAGAACACAGACAATAGACTATTTTCTCTCTCTCTGGACATTTCATTCATAACGATGCATATAAAAGTAAGTACATATCTAAAGTATGCTTGTTAAATAAGCATGGAACATTTGAGTAATTTTCCTACTTACAAAAGTTACCACAATAAAATATGTACATAGTTTCACATCCAACTCATTCTGACAAGTTATTTTCAACGCAAAGCGGCCCAAAAGCCCACTACAGAGAAAAATGACGTTGTTCAAATCAAACTAATGCTCCTTTCATACAGAGCCAAAGGAGAAATAGTGAAACGGAAAAAACATGCAATCTAACTTTTCTCTGATGCCGTGCTATAGCCAGGCAGAGAGCCTTTTCCTTTCTATTACAATAATGACAACTCGCCATATCACAGAAAAGCCAAGCCAGGTACAATCCATTATTCATGTCTGTTGTTGCAGAGGAGCATTATGAATGCCACATAGGTCGACACTATATACTCTATACCACAATTCACACATTTCCCTTTACCTAGGTATATCTATAAGTGTTTATGCAGTTAGTGAAAATTTTCAATATTGTACTGCTTATGGACATCGATGCGCTAAATACATAGATAAATAGATTGCCATTGCTACTAACTGTATACGTGCACAGGAAAATAGTGGCTACTTTCCCATCGTCTCGCTACTACTGTGCTCCACTAAAGTTTCTAGTCTACATTGATTGCTGCATTTGAGTCTGAAATTATCCTCTGTCACATCAAATCGAATTACTAACGCGAAATCTATTAACAATGGATACTAAGTCGACTAAGGTTATCTATTCCAACTATGTCACGTTCTACAACTACAGACTGTATGTACTATAGCATACATTTACAAAAGATAGATACCATCGCGCATCGCCATCACCATCACGCACTTAACGACTATACTCCGGCCATCGTACAAATAACACACGTAAATTTATTTTTCAATGCTTTTATATACTAAATGGAACATTTAACTCATTCTAATTCCGTCAATGACTCCAGGCACTGTAGCTGTAGCCGCATATCTCAGAATTACAAATAGAACTTTACAAAATTACAAAAACGAATGAATTTGCAGATTGCAGAATGCAGAGCATCTTCCAATTATGTGGTAAATTACAAAAACATTTATCGAATATTTTCTATAAATCCCCAGTTCAAGATTGCGTTTTGAAACATTACTCCGTTGCGCTAATTAAGAATGATATCTATAGGAAAGAAATATGAAGTTAATGATTTTAGTTCAGAGTAAAAGGTTTCGAAAATATTGGTAATAATATTCCCTTGTATAGAAAAATGAGTTCAAGGAGATGCTTTGGCAAGAATTTCAAGTAATAATGCTTAAAAGTCCTGAAAGAGTATATGGTGTACAGTAGTAAAGTAATTTCTAGGGTAAAATGGTGTATTTTCTTGTTATAAGTTCTAGGGCAGCGGTGTTGGTTGGAATTGGAGTAAAAAGGGATTTTCTCACGTGTGTCAGTGAGTTTAGAAAATGTCAATACGTACTTACTTAAATATCTGGTCTGAATAGAAGAGAGCTCAATAACGACAGCTCTAGCTGCATTGTGGAATGAAAGGAGATATGGAAGCATGTCGAAGATATGTGCATGCATCCATTAGGCTGAATTGATGGGGGAAGGCTTTGAAGCTTTCATAAGGGAAATTGATATTTGAAGGTCTATGACGTGCCCTCACTTCTGTCAAAATAAAGCCAATGCTTAGAATCCGTTTGGAATTTGCTACTCGAACCATTCCATAGAAATTCATTGAGAGGCGAATTCCGTTGATATGAGAAACTTGACATTCTCCGGTGGTAGAACTTCGGAGAAAATGAATAGCTAAGGTAGACACGACATTGGAATTGGATTCGCATGACATGACATGCTAGTCCACTCATTTCCTCATGTTGTGCACATTGATAATAGATAGAGAAAAGAGTTTGGCTGCAATGACAATCCCACCATATAGCACACCATACACTGTGTTGTTACAGCATTGACTTCTGCGGACTTTGATACGTGATGGATGGATAGATGGATTTCTTCTCAGAGTTGCCTAATATTTCGTTGGCGGAACTCTACCTGCATTCCTTTTTCCTTCCTACTGCACTTTGATAAAACACTTGAAAATTCTGCCTTTCTCCTGCGTTGAGAAAATTAGATTTTATGGTGTAGTGCGGCAGTATCATTAGTAGCCGTAGCTCTCTTCTATGTGGATAGCTGCTGCAGTGGAAGAGTCATGTTTGAAGTAGGTCAGCCTAGTGCTCATCAGATAAACAAGACTATACATGGGTAATGTACACACATGCTCTATCAACTGCATGTCAATTTAACCCAGTTAATCATCACAAAAAATAATTCCCTCGTCGACATAGAAAGTTACTGCTTTCACTTCTCCTCCTTTTAAATGAAATATCGAGGAGGGAAGTGTAAATAAGTGAGGAGCAAATGATGAGACTCTTATTTCTTGACTGATGAACATATCTATGTAAGGAACTGTCTATATGAGCCAAAGGCAAACATTTAGAGTGACACTGAAAAATAAAACTTTCTTTCCCAAACTCAAGTAATAAATGTGAACTGCGAAAGTAGAGTAGGAAAATACTATTTTTTTTTACTATGTTTTGCCAATATTTAACTAACCCAGTGGGTTTTTCGGGAGTTGAGCTGAGCCACAGTCTATGACATGATAATAATATAGCTAATAGAGAATGAGTGATGAGGGTAGAGATAAGCGACTGTTCAGTCCTAAGTAGCTCCCATCATAGACTCCTAGTCCTACTTATCACAGCAAGGATGCTTTATGGACATTTCTGAATGACTCTATTGCCTCTCGCCACTTCTAGTATATAATTCCAGATTTCTCGATATAAAAGTGCTTCGTCTTTTGATTCCTCTATCTAGCTGTACAGGGCCAGGACAGAATAGCAACTGGCATCTATTATTTAGATTGAATGAGGAAAAACGAAAGAGACAGATTGAGAAAGGGAAAGAGAAAGCCGGGAAGAATAAAACGGAGAAAGAACTAAAAGCTCCTTTCCCCACATCCCCATTCTTCCCCCTTTTTTCACTGCCACTTTTGCTCTTTTCGAAGGTATTCAATAATTCAATCTATGTCCTTTAGGGTCTTCTTGTCTTTATGTTATGACTGGATATGAAGTCAGACTCCGATTCAGCTCCCTACTCTTGACTTGTGTCATCTCTCCATATTACTTAACTAACCCACTGCCTTTTCACTTGATAACTAGATGTGAACTTTCGCCAACCAACAAAAACTCAGGGACATAAAACTCAGGGACATTTCAACGTAGGTACAGAGGAACTTAAGAGCAGCCCTACTTTCTCTAAATCCCCCTACGTCTTTTCTTACAGGAGCAGAAAGACCAATTCTCTCCACCACTCATTTTTCTTTCATCCACATTTTCTTCTAAGCTCATTTTGAATATGTAAGAAAGCAAAAGGTTTGATGTCTTCTGTTATTCGCAAGGAATTACCAGCTACACTACACATAGTACACTATAGTTCATTCACTTAGTTTTGAAAACTTTTCAGCCTCATTGTTAGCTCTAAGTAGTTCCCGATAGAAAATGCTTCGAATCCCTTCTTTCCATTAATCCATGTCATTCCCATTTTAGCATATTTCATCCTAAAACACATATACTTCCTTCCCCACTACTTATAACCACTCTTTATAATTATTCAAGGATGCAGAATGAAGTCTTATGCCTTAACTATTTCTGAATCAAAGTTTTACAAAGAGATCTCGTGCCCTCTAGACTGAAAATATACACGTGTGTGTGGGGCTACTAGCACGTAAATTTTAAAAGCAGTTGCTAGTTCGACGAGAATCGACATTAATCTGTGTAAATCACATGTCAAGTAGCTAGAAGCTTCTAAAAGTAAGTCTCCTCTAATATTTTACGTAGGATTTGCGTTTCGAGCTTAGTCTTCTCTGTCGATTTCACTATGTTCTCACAGAATGCTAAAGCTGACTGCAAATTAATACCTACTGCGTCTGAGTGCTTGTGTCTAAGTACTTATCCCTCTTACTACTTACTACTAGACATAGTGTTTAAGCCTGTCGCATTATAAAATACTAATATATGTAACGTACTATTTTATCAAGGTAAAATTAATTATGGAACGAGAAGAACCAAGAATTAATCTTGCTTTCAACAAACAAGAATTAATCACCTTACGTTACGGCTTACACGGATACTTAATTTACGTACTTACACGTCTAGTCTAGCTAGGCATTCTAAATTAAATCCTAACTCCATAATAAGCCCTATCTACGTAATGTTAGTAATGTATATTAGTACCTACAGTACATTTTAGATTTGCTAGTCACAGCAGCAAACAACTAATAAATACTACTCCCGTAATTCTGCACTAATAATCTAAAATCTACACTCATAACATCGGAAATTTGAATAGCATAAAAAGGTTAATGTTTTCACTGTTCACTTAATCAAATTTTCCCATCATATTCACGGTAGATAAACATTTCTGATGTTAAATAAAATTCCCGCAGCTACTACTAATCCCATTGGTAATTAATTATAGCATGAAATAACAAGGACTTCACAAAATATCTAATTACCGGTTTGGCAAATATTTTTCACGGAAAACGCAGTTTTGGTTTGTACCAACGACGTACTTTCGTATTTTCCTATTGCTAAAAATACTCCAATTGTACCTACGCCTTATTTGTAGCTTTGCTTTTGCTTTCACCTCATCCTAAACAGAGACACTATTAAATCTCCGTTTGATGTGACCTATCAGAGAAGGTTGATGAAAGTCGAAAGGTACATAGATTACCTGTAGCAGGGGAAATTGATGAATTGCGCGATAGGGATCTGAAAAGGAATTGAAAAACCGTTGGTTGTAATCTTGTAATTTGTAAAATCCACTCGAGTTGATTTGTGACGACGATGCTCGAAGAGATGGGATTGTGAGCTCCTTGATCTTCGAATCTCTATTATTAGAAAGTCGCATGACAAAGAGCCAAACATACTACAAAGGCAACTACTACGAAAAGTTGCGAAATTAAATCTAACGGGGAATTTGTTTCCGAGAATATGCAAAAGAAATCCCTTTTCAGCTACCCTCGAGACTTTTCCTACGATTGATATACCTAAACCGTATACACATATATTTGCTTATAATGTTGACGAATCAATAAATTCGAGTTTATGACGGATCATCATGAGAATGCCATGCTACAATACAAGAAAGGTCCATGTGATAATCTTAAAGTAAATGTTTCCTTCCTGATTATATATGAATTCCGGATATACTTAACCAAATATAGGGAAATAGGCTAATGTTAAGTGATGCCACGTTCTCGGAGGAACTAATCGTGATACCTGCCCAATCATGGCTAATGGAAATTGAGAGAGAGGATCATGGCCGGAAAATCGCTTTAGAATCTCTGCCTAGAAGTATAATATACGCTCTTCCTGTCTTCCCGGCTAGTCCTTGAATATACTTATCATCATTCATCTTGGTAACAAATCCTTTAGCTCAAAAATTACATTGAGATTTACGTAGAAATTTCCCTTGCAAAATCAGGAACAAAAGGTAAACTCGTCATCCTTCACCCAATGTCATTTTATTCAGTTTTGTTGTACATTTATATAATTAAATAAATGTTGTGTGGTGTGTGGTACAACAAAGTTGTTCTTTGTCAAAGTATACATACTATACATACAAATGTCAAACTATAATTGTCTACTGTAAAACTTTGTGATTTAAGAAATTTGCCGAAGGACGGGGAATAAAACATAATGTCAATTCTGATACATATTGCTCAATGTTACATAATTGTCTTTTCATCATTCTGTACCACGCAAAAACAAAAAGAACTACAGTCGAGGAAGTATCATATATAATATGCAAAATTGGCAAAATAATCCAGAGAAGAATAAAAACAGGAGAGCAGAGCAGGTGTTTTTGTTTGGGATAATTCATAGTAATACCCAAGATTCATTCCAACAGAAGAATATTTTAGTTCTTTTTTGGTTATTTATCTACCAGATGCCGAAATGTCATAACTAAAATTGTTTTTCTTTCTAATGAGGTTAATAAATAGTAGGTGTATGCCAGGAGAAAAAATAAATTGTGATCAGAAGCTACATCCTAAATAATGTTGACGCATTTTTGTTTTACGTCACATCCTAGACATATTCGGTTCCACATGAAATGGATTCTACACATTGTAAGTATTACATAATCCTGACTATTATCTTACACGGATGCGGATGACAAAAGTAACCAAAACTGCTCTCTGTCTAGAACATCTAGATATATTGATGAATCTGAGACATCAATTTTTTGTCAGCAAAAACACCACAAACCTTTAAATAAAATAAACGAGCAATTTGACTTTGACAATTATATTTGTAATATGAGATTCGTGATATTTGAAAATAATGAGGCGATTAAGTTGTGTTGCTTGACTGCAATTACAAATAATGATGTTACGTGGAAAATGGACGCCTCACCCGCTATTATATATTACGATCACTTCTGAATAAAATAACTTTTCCTGTTCAAGTTTTGTATCAATGCACAGCAGGTTTGGGCGTGCAGCCAATTTCCGGGAACCTATGATGTTTTATTTTGCAAGTTTCTTTAAATTTACTTTAAAAACATGAGATAGACAGAGAATCTATAATACATACGTGGATAATATGGCAAAGTTAGTAAAAGCCCAGGCCGAGTTTTAAATCAACGTATACCGTTTCTCCAGTTTATTTACTGGAATAGAAATGCGCATTGTTTTGTCTTTTCCTAAAAAAGTTCCACTTAAACCTTTCCGAGTATTCTAATTTGTCTAATGTTTTAGCCGGATGAAGCAACCTAGGTTTAATGAAGTAACGATGTGTTTCAATTTCACTCCAGCGAATTTTGCTTTATTTCCTGGTATATTTTTTATCATTCCTACAATCAAGCAGCTACGACGCTACGAGTTCTGTCTTAGAAAGTTTCTTCAAACATCACTTATTCAATTTAATTACTTTTAACAAATGGGCGGAAAGCGCTATTCTTCAATATATTAATGTTGTTAGAATTACCTGGAAGCAATGCTTGAAATGCTTAGACGAGCTGTCGGCAATAGTCAGCTCACTCAGTCCAATCTCATCAAAGATCTGAGCCTGTAAAAAAGAAATAAGACAAATGCATTAATGAATTAAAGTCGAAAGGCTTTGCCATTGCATGTTGCTCCTATTCAAACGTTAGAACATGTGATACTTTAATAAAACATATTTTGATTTCGCGTGTACAGGAAACACACATTTAAAGTATAAATATTGAATAGTGCATCTTATGTAGGTCAGACAAGTGTGGCATCATTATTTCGTGTCTAATAACAGTATTTTAAGTATTCGCATGACGGCAAGGGCGCATCGGGAATTATGTACATGGTTATCGTGTCACTCTATCCACAAAAGCGTCTGCTTTTCCTTTTTATCTGCACATAATATATCTAAAAATAAACGAGTATTTCAAAACTGAACATATGCTATCGAGGAATTGAAAATGATTCCTAGTAGTTCTAACGCTGATACTCTAATGTACTAGCGTGATTGACACCTAGCAGTACTTCTTTTTATTTCACTATTGCTTAACTGCAAACAGAATGATTATTTATGTATTAATCAAATAAGCAATTGGAGCAAATATTTACTTGTACTTAATATAAAGCACAAGTAACTAAAATGCAAGGAATGAGAATTGAGTGTGTTGTCAATTTAGGATTCGAGGAAAAAAAGGATATAGCTAAATTAGAACAAACAGAAAACTTTCTCTTCTGCTTTTCTTTTATCCAATATATACTGAGTATGTCGTAATCAGAAAGTAGTTGGATTTGTGAATAGACGTCTTTTGTCGTCACCGCGTCTAGTTACTGTTGATATAAGCCCTTAAGAATCAAATAAAGTTTTCTCATGTCCTCAAATCCTTGTTCTAAGTTCATCAAAGAAGGTAGGCTTAGCGTTCAATCACACTTGATTTGACCCTATACAATAATATAACCTCTCGTTGTTGTTTGTGGGCCAAATGTTGAAACTATTGAGTGCAGTGGTTGTTGGAGAGAAAGTCTGTGCCTAGATTAATGCTAACAAAGTGCAATGACGCAATTCACTTAAATCATGACAAAAAACACGAGCGAAGATCTTTTTTGACTAGGTACGGAGTGTGCGAAATTGCATCGTTCGTTCACCCTTTCTCTTAGACAGTGCAGAAGTTATAATAACAATAACAGAAGTCGCTCTATAGGCATCTACAGTGTCTCTCTTTTAATAAAAATAGGACGAAACATAAAAGAAAACTTTCCCCCCTCCTTGCTCTTTTCTTTCATCGTATTCTCAGTGTTAGTGAAGATTGAAAAAATGTTTTATTGGCTTGCGTCAAGTGAGAAGAGAAGGAAGTAGTGTCTAGATCATAAGGAAAATAGCTTTGCATCCCACTAAACCATTTTTCCTCACAAGGAAACTCTGCCGACTCTATGACCAAGGAGAACAATGTATATCTATCTATACATGAAGAATTGCCATCCCCCGTAAGACAACTCCATCTCCATCCAATTTACTCTACAGTGAAATAAAGCACTTTCTTTGATCCCTTGTGAGGGCACATACATTTTCATAAAAATGCACTTTGACTTCACTACTTCAGGAACAAGTTAGTAATCCGTTGAGCTACGAGTCCATGTCATTTCATACGGAGACTCCAACTTTTTATGATCCTCCCCGAATAATCTTATGATGATCTATAGGACAACGACTGCACTTCAATTCACCCCAGATTTTACTCCACTTTCCACGAGCTTCAAGATAGAGAAGATGGAGTGAATCCAACAGTCCTACCTATCTTTCAAATACTACAATGAAACTAAGACAAACTTTCAAGATCCACATAAAATATCTTCTCTCTTGCAATATCCGTCTACCTACACCCACATATTATATGATGACGAGAGATTCCCTACCTAACCCTCACTTCACTTTTCCGACAACACGATGGTCTATGACCTGAAATCTCCATCTGTCTTCATTGCTTTCCCTTGGACTCCCCTGTTGTCTTAACATATCTACACTGAACTAATGTGAAACGTTCAAACGTCCCAAAAACTGAACCAGGAATTGCTAACCGGATAACAAGAACCAACCAGTCTTCTGAGATAACTCACAGACTCAGACACAACGACTTACGTAATAGACATAATGTAAGGATTTCCGGATTTTCTCGCTGACACACACAACATCTTGACAACAGTAGTCTCATGCAAGAAATGGAAAATGTCAGGCACTATGCGTTTTCCCTGTCGTACTCTATCATACATACATGCCGCAATAAACTCTGACGAACATACACATGCTACAGTAAAAAAAAATAGGACAAAACTAAAAGATTTTGACTAAATCAGCTAAATTACATTATCACTTTGTGTATCCGTATTCAACAAACAAAACTTGTGTTTTCTATATGATATTTTCATTTTTAGTATCATGATGTGAATACATACTTAAATGGACAATTTTCCAAGCTTTTTAATATTTTAAATCACAATTTACCACACAATAAATTGTAGATGACTACATACATCCAATTACTATTCCATTTATATCTTAACTTATTGCAATATAATAGCATGCATTTTTATCAGGTATCCTTCAAAAGTCTAGTGACTCACGGCGAATTGTCTGTGTGCCAAAACATTTG
Source organism: Tomocerus minor (assembly GCA_009936455.2). Taxonomy (NCBI): domain Eukaryota; kingdom Metazoa; phylum Arthropoda; class Collembola; order Entomobryomorpha; family Tomoceridae; genus Tomocerus; species Tomocerus minor. The sequence goes on from JAAAYG020031570.1 coordinate 9,944, forward strand.
CGATTAAGCAATGTGAAGGCTTTATTTGTTATCTGGCTATTGCCATGTTAGTGTGCATTGGCTGGTAAATGGAGTTTTTGTTAAGCTCTTGAAAAAGAGCAAGATCTTATTAGATGAACATTATGTAAAGAAAAGTAAGTTTTAATTTAATTCAAGAAAGGCTGCCAACATGGCTCTTTTTATTTTAATCAAGATACGACGACGATGTGCTTCTATCATCTCTTACTTTATTGTCCTCCGTGATGATTCACATTTTATAAAAATACGACAAAAGTTGCACAACCCTCTCCATGATGACTGAAGTGAAGAGTACATAACATTATAATGGCTAAACTTTCTACAGATGCACATCTACAAATAAGAGCAGATAAAACGTACTAAAAATAAAGTATACAGTTATGGTATAGAGGAGCATCGTATCTTACAAAGAAATCTCAACTTCACATATACACTAGATCTATTTTATTTTCATGTGTGTGGAGGAAAAAGCACCGAAAAGTCTGGGAAGTGGAAGAACAAAACAAGGAGTCTCGTTCTTTACCCGAAAATACTGCCAGTATGACTAAACATCCATTTTTATTACCAATCCAACTCAGTTTGGACGAATAGCTGAAACTCTAGAGCTGACAACTAACAAAGCTAACACTCATTGTTTTCACAATCTACATTCTTGTTTACGAAGGCCTAATGCCCAAAAAATAGTGCAAAACCAGATCATAGATGCAGAAATAGGGTCGCCGGGACACTTCATTCGTTTCACAACAAAAGACAGCTGCTGCTCTAGTTTCCTTTATTAACTGGTCGCTAGAATACTTCGTTGAGACTACAAAGAAAATCTAAAACATGAAATGTATGCCCTTCCAGCATAATAACAAGTTAATTATTTGAATACTAGCCATCACATGCAATGAGATACACTGTTTTCAGCCATTTTCTTCTGAATTGTGCAAGTAACTACTTCATCATAAATTCATAAAGAGTTTATCGATTTATTTTGGGAGAAAATATTGAATTTTTGGTTCAAATATTACTTAAGAAAAGGCAAATATATATCCTACACTATAACATTGTCACATCATCGGTTAGATTTTTCAATTTTCAGCGTGCGCGTGTGTCAAGAAGAGCTATGAAGAAAATCCTTACTAGAATAAGAAGGTGATGGCTAAGAAACTGAATTTGAAGAAACTTTGCTAAAAGTGCAATTTTTTTTGACACGATATCAATCATTGTAAATAAAATAATATTAGAGGTACATAATCGCATTTACTATGTTATGTTGTAGCAGGTACACGGAAAATGTACATCATAGTAAAAAAAAAGAGGTCTAATAAAAGTAAAAGGTAAATGAGTAGTGACGAAGCAAGACCAACAAGGGGCAACAGGCAATATTTTATTAGTATTAATAAAAAGTCCGTCTAAATGTGTCAGGCTTCACATTTGGAATAGATTTGGATTTGGTCGGGAAAGCATTTTTTGTATTCGTAGTGTCATTTGTAGAAAATGTCAACCTGGAGTTGTGAAGAAATTCCGAAGATAAATAACATTTTTCAATGTTCACATCAGGGCAGAGAGACGTGAAAGGATGGAATGAAATATTGGGCAATGGAATGGAAGTAGGACTAGCACTAGTTGTTGCCTTTTGTGTCGTTCTTGACATGAAGTACATGCTACGGTCGGCAAAGGGAGAAAAAGGGAATTTGTGATACAGATAATAATATTATGATTATGTTTGCTCTGCTCCCTTGCATCTCACGTTACGCCACACTATCATATCATTCCAATTCTATTTTACATTCCCCACCTCCTTCCTTTTCCAACCATATTTCCAACCAGCCATTATTTACTGTCACTTCTTGGAGTTTTGTAGACTGGAGACGGAAGAGACAGTAAGTATATACACTTAACAACAATGAAAAGATAAAATAGTGAGATAAAGTCTCACTGAGGGTGGAAGAACATCTCCCGCATGTCAGAAACAAGGAAGAGATGTAAATGTAACCAACAAAACAACTGATCTGATATGAATATAGTTATTATTTAGAGTTAACTCTTTCGAGAAGAATATTACGATCTACGTATAGGTATAGTTACTTCTTGCGGCGTTTCCTTTCATTTGCCCTTCATAAGAAGATAAAGCATGAACTAGGTAGCTAAATAATTTTCATGAATGAATCCCTGTCTCTCTTCCTTCCTCCCAATGATCACTCAATGAAAACTTTCGACTGGTGAGAAGAATAGGAAGAGAGAAAGACAATGGGAAATAATCTGGGAAAAACAACGGAAACATGATAGAAAACTGAATTTGGGAAACAAAGAATCTGGAAATTAAATCAGATGTGCTACTTTGCAACTTCCTCCTGAGTCCTTGAAACTTTATAGGATCAAGTTTCTTCTCAGACAAAGAAATAATATAACTATATCTAATAGTATTTCCTACTCCTCCTCTTTGATAATTGCATTCATGTCGCTAAAAGTACCAACGATAAATTCATTTTACAAACCTTCTCAACACAAATTGATTATTTTCAGAGGAAAACCACTCATTTCATTTGCAGGATAGCTTTGTTGGTCACGGTCACCATTTTGGCAACTACCTACACAATGTATACTCACACTCCAGTTTTATTACACCTACGCCATGCCATGTGAAAAGGGAAATAGCCCTTTAAACTCCTTTTAACAATTCGTTATTTTCTTTGATTCAAAGAGAAATTTGTATATACATTCTAATAGTCTGCGTAGGTAGCAATTTAGAATTGCTTTTCAACTATGAAATATTGAATAACTCAATTATAAATCAATTGCACATGTAAGACGAGTGAAATGTGTCATCATCCAATTTTCCATGATTTTATGTAAATGCTCTTAGCATTTGTGCTCATAAATAATATTTCCTCCCTCTATCTCTTTTGACTTTATATCTCCTGATACTTCCTACTCATAGCTCCACGTGTAGAGTCACCCAGTCACCGACACCGTCATCGGAAAAGAAGATGAGGGAGGATGAAAGACGTGAAACTAAGTTACTTTTATACATATAAAACTAAAAATGAAAGTATATTGTAGTTTTACTTACATTGTGTTTACCCAGTATTGACTTTGGCGGTATTTTATGGCAATATTTCGAGAATTTCCCTTCACATCCTTTTTTATTTTCGAGACAGTTAATGAGAACAGACATTTTCTTTAGTCACTTGCGAAGTTGTGTAATATTCTGAAAGAATAAGCTGGTGGTGATGACGATTGTACTTTAAGTGCATGAATGTATATTATAAGAATGTATAGAAACTAATACACCAAAACTGAACAATTGTTTTGTAATGTTTAGAATAAAATATTTTTAGAGGGAGTAAAGTTGCGGTGCTAATTTTCAGTGCCGAAACGAAACAGAAATTGACAAGTGTCTGAACAAGGTGTAAAGAATAAATGAGAGTCGAGATCAACTGAGATGCGGAATGTGATTTGACTTAAGATATAATCGATGCATGTATCAGACTGTCGGGGCCACGTGAAAAATAATTCAGTTAAGTTTTTCAGTGAGGTGCAAACGACGTAGATTATAGCTCGACAGAAGAGACAGGGAATTCAGTGAGAAGTCTTCAGATCGAAGTGCTTTCACAAACTAAGAGAAGATTCACATGGTTATGGGAAATGTTGGGAATTTGAGTTAGGTAGGTAATCTACAAGTTCCCGTATCTCGACAGACATCAAACAAATACGTCCTCCTCCTTTCCCGTAATATTTCCAACTGTTCTTCTATGAGAGTACTTATCTTTAGTAAAAGAGTAAGAGTGTATATATACAGATACTTACAGCAATGGTGCTCCGTTTATTTCGGGCAAAGCCCCGCGTACCTCTTCGAGAAATAGAGTCTTGAGCCAACAGGCCAATCAAACCCACTCAAATGACAGATATATAAAGTTTTGCTGAATTTACTTATCCAGAGGCAATTCTCAATTCTAGGATTGGGATTGCAAGGTACCTGGCAGAGAATGTACTTAGTCCTATTTGTAGTAGTAGTGCTGACTAGGGTTCATTGTGATATGACCCATCTACAGCATCCCGTATCAACAAACTACTAACTTTCCTCTATTTATCTGTTTACATTAGTGAGAGCTGGGATGTCATGCCAGGCCACTATCTCTGTCTCTCTCTCTCTCTCCTTCCGTATCAGTCAAGGCATCTTCCTCAGCCAATTCAATAAATTCATCTTCCCCTAGTACTAATGCCTTTATCTTATGAATCTACAGATATGCACACAGGAACAGCCTTCAGCTCTTAACGCCTCCCTCACACTTTTCAATGAGAGTCATAAACGTAGCCGTATACGAATGCAATAATGTTCGAGGAAGTAGTTGATGCTGATGCTGACAGCTCACTCTCACTCAATCAGTTCAGCATCTTCACAAATCCAAATACTTTCCCTGCACTTTTAGAAACCTTGTTGATTATTTGCACATACAAATCCTATTTGCATACGGGACCAAGAAAAACAAACGAAATAAAATTACTCGCCCAAAATTAATGGCCACTATAGTAGAATAGTATGCTTCCTCTGTAGAAAAAAAACTTCGTTTAATGTTCCTCCGCTACCACTCAATACTCCTAAGCAATATTTCAATGGATTTTCTGTGGAAACAGGCGGATGTCGATAGCCAATATTGATACAGGTGGAATTTATTCAATATTTAACCTTTCAATCTACTACTGATACGTATCTTGATGAAACTAATGTACAATAGCTAATAATATGATAAGCAATGCCGTTCATCGAGCAAAAGCTTCTATTATTGGCAGTAGTAGTAATAAACTGGATGTTGGAATGTTCACACTTTTCTATTTACTATGGAGCGTGTAGCCCAAGAGTTTTCTATGTCGTGCTGAGAGAGACAGTCGTCGTAAGACTAAAGTTCCCCTGGAACACGCGGCTAACTTTTATAACATTTTTCCCCTCTCTCTCTCTCTCACTCTCTCTCTGTCTGCTCAACGCAAGGCAAGGCAGGAATGCAGGAGCATGGAGAAACTGTTTTAATGCACACTCCAATTTACTCTACACAATACTACTCACTCATACTCACAGTGCATTAGTTGATCGTTCACAGAAACCAAGGCTGCTCCTTTACCTTATCATATCCCATAGCCCTCGGACGAAACCTAGCATTGTCTTCTTGCCAACTCACAGCAATGCCTAACTACATACTTACACACGACACACCGTCAGTAGAAATCCCTACACTAAATAACCTAATATTTATTTATTTATTTATTTATTAAATACAAGATATCGTCCTCGTGAGAGGTACTTCGGATATCAGGGATACATAAGACTAGTTAC
>JAAAYG020031581.1:566-15278 GCA_009936455.2 Tomocerus minor
ACGCGAGGCCTACCACCGCGGAGCCAAACGATGCCCGACGCGAGGCCTACCACCGCGGAGCCAAACGATGCCCGACGCGAGGCCTACCACCGCGGAGCCAAACGATGCCCGACGAGAGGCCTACCACCGCGGAGCCAAACGATGCCCGACGAGAGGCCTACCAACGCGGAGCCAAACGATGCAAGATCAACCGACGCCCGGAGTAATGCCACCCAACGGCGAATACACCCGACGCGAAGTGTTTTTTTTACTGCGGGAGACAGACTTTTACCGAATATGGTTACTGCTATAGTTCGACTTACCCTTTGCAACTCGTAGAGGGGTAATATCAACAGTTAGAAGTTTCTGTAAATTATATTTACAAGCTATAATAATTGAGTTTGTTACCCAAAGACGGAAAGAAAGCGTCAAAAATATCTTTCATGCCGCTAAAAACTTTCGTCATTCTGCTTAGATTGTCCAGTGAAATTGCTGTAAGTGTATTGTTTTCCTCCTTTATAGTAATTGCTGTCAGGGTGCTGTTTTTGTCCTCTATAGGAATTGCTGTCAGGGTGCTGTTTTTATCTTCCATGGGTAATGCAGTAGCCGCAAAGAAAAAGCAGCACATCAGCACAGCAAATGTAATTTTCATATTTGATCCTGCTAAAAGATAAACTACTTACAGTCGGCTCAAAATCAAGAGCTAATAAATATGATTTTTGCGCCTTGTAAACCCCTCCTTTCTGTGTTTTCTAGCGTTCATGTAAAATCTATAAACACCAGATAAATAAATCTATAGTAACCATCTATAAAACCGCCAAGTTCATATTTATTAGCTGTTAATTTTGAGCCAACTGTATCTATAACGAGATAATTTTCCGGTGACAATTTTATATAGGTAAGTATTAAACCGACGAAGAAAACTGAAAACTGACTAAAAATATGCAAACCGACAACAATGGAGCAAAGAAAAATATCAGTAAAATATTCGAAAACTCCCAACATTCGACAAAATATTAAAATTATTTAATTAAACGGTTTCAACTTTCGAGCTCGTAGCTGTATTTGAAATTATGAAAATTAGTTTATTGTTGGCACATAAGATAATTCAAAAATTACTTTATCACTGTGCTTTCCGCTTTAAAAGATACGTACGAGAATGTTGGGTTGTGCACGCTTATTGGCCACCCTAATCACCGTGAGCGAATATTCAGAGGGCTTGGGCGCTGCCTGTCCCCCCCCCCAAATGCCAAAGAGAAAAATTTTCGAATTAAAATGGCAATTATTTTCGCATTGAATTTTCAGCTAGGTTGATATGCTCAAATATCTTACTAAATAACAAAAACTAAAATCTAATATATAATATATACTATACCTACTTCATGATATTCGAAACTTAACTGCTATTATATATGATTTAAAATTAATAATTAGTTGCATTTGTGTAATAAAATTTTAGCACAATATGTCTATCTTGGGTCGAGACAAAAATAAATACACCGCTTACACATTCGGGTGTAACGATAACCTAACATAAAGAAAACAAACATTCTCCGTATTTGAGGTATTGAATGTTACCCGAAAGTCTTCCAAGCGGTGTAAGCGGTGGCGGTGTATTTTGTCTCGTCCCGTCCGATTAGCAAAAAAAACGAGTGTTACTATACATACTGGTGGATTATCTGTTCTTATTGCAAGTTGCAATGGATTCAGACCCCTTCTCTGCGTCCCGTGGTCCACACTGTTTTTTTGAGCCTGGAATCAAAAAAATATCAGTTATTTAATTTACAATTTATTTCTACGAAAGAATTCACAATTACAACAAACTGCTGCATGCCTGGCTTCTGTTTATTGAATGGCCTGATGATTTAGGCTTATATCAAAAACTTCAAAGGGTGTACCCAGCCAGCACAAAGTTACTCAGTAGCTCCTATTTTCGTTTTGGGCCTCTCAGTAGCTTTTAAACATTCGCTCCCAAACGTATTTAATGAGTTTCAACTACCAATGTACTGTAGGTAGCCACTTGGTCATAATTTTCAGTGGCTACCAAGTATACTTTTTTGGGGGCATTAAAGTATATTCACAACACATAGTGTGACGATTGAGTACCTGCATTAGGTAGATGTCTTGGTGGTGCAGTGGTGTAAGCGCGTCAATGTAAGCAGTGTCTAGAGGGCTGGTAATACGCTGGAGGTACTAAGCAGGCCGCGTCGTAGCTCGACAGCGTGGACATAACGCTGCCGTTTTCCACACCTAGTAGACCGTACGTAGCGCTGGGGACGTACTAAGTCTGTAGCAAAGTATCTACCGGTTACAACTTACTAAGAATCGACTAAGTATCACTATGTGCTGGCTGGGTAGTACTATATACACGAATTCCGAATAGTATTTATCCAATGGTACATATCCAGCAATATTCTGATAGAAATGCAATCAGCAGACTGATAGAAATGCCTATCAGGCTGCTCGGTGCTTATCCGATGTGCCACGACTGTTAGACCGGCATCGGGCCGCGGCTGTAGAGTTCAAAATAGTAGTCAAACTTCCAAGTTTGACCGTCTTGCTTTGTTGGTGTGGCGTGACTTGAATCCCTGGCAAATGCGGTAAAAAATTACCTGGCCAGTCGGTGTATTTGTCATTGGCATTTATGCCCCTAGAAAATACAAGGGAATGTGTTGCTGGCTTAGTGTGGTGTTCTCCAATGGTCTATTTTATGTGCAGCCATAAACCCTTGGTTAGCAATCGGCAATACTTTGTGCACTCTGGGAACTTGCTGGCCAAACGACAACTGCCCCATGTACGATTATATTCGGGGAACACCATGCACAACTCTGTGAACCATTCTAGTCAATGAGAGGATAAGGTGGACGGCGAAGGAAGGTAGGGCGCAGACTGAAGTACAAGGGTGAGGCTTAGGCAATAGTTTCCATTTATAATCCGGTGGTGAGCAATATACTAATATTTCCTTAGTATGAATAAATAAAATTACACTGTAGTAATGCGTTGTGACTAAACAACAGCATGGTACTGTATTTTTTTTAATTTTCATTGCTAAAATGTCCATGGCTAGCTATGAAATCCCCAGACAAGGGCCCGGACCAATGTACCAGTGTCGGGGACGCGGAAATGACGTCAAAAGACCAGTAAAGATGGCCAGGAGTAAATCTCGGTATGGCCCATTGTCCGTATGCTGCTTGGGTTAGCAATAAGTTACTGATTGAAACAGAAAGGCTAAAATAGTAACAATTGGATCTTTAGTTCCTTAACCATTACAGAGTCGCCAAACTCGATAGCCTCTGCAAAAGTCAAAAATACCAAAAAGGCAGAAAAAAGTCAAAAAGGCGCCGTTTTGCCTTTTTCCTCCCAAAAGGGCAGCCTTTTTCATGCCCTAGGTTGGAGCCTTCAAAATGCCTGAGTTCGATTTATTTAATTTTGTAATTGCAGGAAATTCCTGTTTTATCTTTAATGCATGAGTTGTAGCACAACGCAACAAACAGATAAACGGACTGACAGGGCTGACTTAACAAAGCGTCAACGTCAGCAAAGAACCACCGAACACCATCTACCGAGTTCTGCGTTCCACTTGAACAGATAGAATGGTTACTATTAGTATTCTGCTTATGGACTTGACTTCACACCTCCAAGCCAATAGAAAACAGACAAAGGCAGCCAATCTAAAACAGACCAAGGTGGCCACTCCTGAGCGAGCCCGCGACTTGAGTTTGTAGGTTGGTGTGCGTAATATATATATGACTAGTATTTTGACCCGTCCTACGGACGGGGATATCAATATATTTACAGCAATTACAAAAATTTTGAAAAATATTTTATTTTAAAAATATATTTTTGGAAAAACTTTTTTGAAAACAAAAAATAATTTGTTTGATAATTGGTTGCCGGTTGGCATTGCATTGGTCGTTGGGTTGCTTCGCGTTTGGTGTCGGTTGGCTTCGCATTGGTTGTTGGGTTGCTTCGCGTTTGGTGTCGGTTGGCTTTGCATTGGTCGTCGGGTGTCTTCGCGTCTGATCTCGGGTGTATTCGTGCCTGATGTCGGGTGTGTTCGCGTTTGACGTCAGGTAAATTCGCATTAGGTGTCGGGTGTCTTCGCGTCTGATCTCGGGTGTATTCGCGCCTGATGTCGGGTGTGTTCGCGTCTGATCTCTGGTGTATTCGCGTCTGGGGTCGGGTGTATTCGCGCTTGATGTCGGGTGTATTCGTGTCTGATGTCTGGTGGGTTCGCTTCTAGTGTCGGGTGTATTCGCAGCTAATGTCGGGTGGCTTCGCTTTGGATTTTGGGTGGCTTCGCTTCTGGTGTAGGGTGTTTTCGCGTCTGAAGTCGGGTGTATTCGCATTAGGTGTCGGGTCTATTTGCGGTTGATTTCGGGTGTGTTCGCGTCTGATGTCGGGTGGCTCCGCTTCTGGTGTCGGGTGTATTTGCAGCTAATGTCGGGTGGCTTCGCATCTGGTGTAGGGTGTATTCGCATCTGATGTCGGGTGTATTCGCATCTGATGTCGGGTGTATTCACGTTGGATTTAAGGTGGCTTCGCTGCTGTTGTCGGGCATATTTGTGACTGATGTTGGGTTGCTTCGCTTCTGGTGTCGGTTTACTTTGCGTCTGGGGACGCATTTATTCCCGCCGAGAAGTCTAGTCCTTGACAAAAACTGGCTTGGCAATATAGTTTGTAGAAAAATAAATGCTAATAAAAACCCCTCCGACGGCCCAATTTCCCTACTCTTTTACATGGTAACATGAGGCTTTGGATGGTTTTTCATTATTAATGGGCCGACTCTATATAAGCATAGGAAAGAAGTGAGTCGAGTGTGCCGGGGCCTGTGGTGTAGGAACCGAGTGCGCTGGCGGTCATTTTTGTGTCTGTATAATATTGCCTGGTGACAACAAACTCTCAAACGTGTATCCACGCCACACTGGAGTTTCCCATCCTCATGCAACAAAAACAAAACTTGCTCTAGGTTCGGAAAACAGCAGTGGCTAAATTAGCTTAATAAATCGTCGAAAATAAATTACCAACTTGGGGTCAAGAGGTCATATGACATTTACATTTAAATGGAAAGCTGATTAGGGGAAATAGCTTTCGAATGAGCCATCCCCAGGTATTCTACGATAAGGGACACTATAAAAAAACGATGGTAGTAGCCATACACCCACGGGCACGTGTAATTGTATAATATGCGTCAATATTTGTTTACATTCTCTCCCTACCCCTGCTTGCTTCGGCACTCCCTAATACCAATCCAGGCGCAGGACAGGGCTGTCCTCATTGTACCACGTGTGTGCACAGCTCTTTCTTAATGATGACCCATCTTTCTCTTTCGCCGGAAAGCCCCCTGACGGCGAAAAAACTAACTATTCTTCGTCGATGGCAAAGAACAACAATGCCTTCAAAGCATGGGCTGACAAGACATTCATTACATGACATTCATGCTTTTCTCAAACTTTTTGTTAGTGCTACTTTTGGCAGATTTTAAGACTATGCCTCTGAAATGCCAAAGGCATTATGCTTTTTGGCATTATGGCAGCATGCTTAAAGTTGTGCCTCTCCAATATCTAAGGTATTATACCTTTGCGCATTAGCATGTTTAAAGAGTGCCTCCAAGTATCATCTAGGAATCAACACTGTAGCACAGCCAAAGAATAAACTGGAGAAATGAACCGTCCTATTTAATAAAAGCGTTGGTGGCGAAGAAACTACCACCGAACACCATCTACCGTGTTCTGCGTTCCACTTAAACAGAGAGAATGGTTACTGTTAGTATTCTGCTTATGGATTGCTTATGGACTTCACTTCACATCTCCAAGCCAATAGAAAACAGACCCAGCCAGCCAATCTAACCTCCAAGCCAATAGAAAACAGACCCAGCCAGCCAATCCCTCCCTAATACAATCACATGGTGGCATGCAGCTAAGATAGGGATCGTCCCGTCTTCTACCCCTACGGACATTCTTCGTCGATGAGAAACTACGGGCTTGATTCCAAATTCAGGATGCAGGGTACAGTTCCTGGTGGTGATGACAAGAAAGAATATTTTTGAATGCCAAATAAACATGCTATAAACATACCCAAAACATACTTTGGCAGTTGCTGAGCAGCTGTTTTTGATCTATTTCAGGCGATCAAACGAGCAACAACCCTATAAGATGCTTAGCACGTCTGTTTTCATGCCCACATGCTCGGCGGAACGTTATAAGCACATTCTTTGTGTTACTTGGGGTAGCTTCCGCTACACAATTTTGATTTGATTGGGACCGGACCTATGCCCTCTTCATATAATACATCTTGACAGCAGGGTTGACGTAGAGGAAATGAAGCGGTAGGATAAAATTGGACAAATTTGGTTTTATCCACTTCAATTTCATCCAGGTGGATAGTGGATGGATGAAAAAGTAATTTTAATACGAATGAAATTGTCTACACTATTATTATGCATTACCTTTGAACTTTATGCTATTTATTTTGCATTTCTGCTTAAAGGGTGCAACATAAAATTATTTCGCTGTGTCTTTTTGCGTAAAATTACTCAATATAGCAATATTCACATTCCTAAGGTAAGGAATTAAGTAATGCTCAATACTTAGATAGGGTCGTTATTTACTTAAATGAAAATATACTTAATATACACACTATAGTAAGTACTTATCATTACCAAAAATGTCAATTGGAAGATATCTAACATGAAACATAAGAAACTGAATAAACTAATTGCAATGCTCACGTTTAAATGGTTTAAAAGTTAAAAATTCTCTCGCAGATCTTCTACTTGCACGATATAAGGGAATCTCCACGTTCAGAATTTATTCAGTGTAAAATACATTGTTGTGTAGTATCTGTTATTTGTTTCTAGAAATAACTTTCATCCAGTAGATCGAGTGAGCGTTTCGTTGTCTATTTTTTCGAAGGTTATAAATAAGCAATTAAGCTCATAGCACACACGTATTAAATAAACTGATCTTAATATGGGTTGCTTATAATTTTTGGATCATTTCACTGTGAACATTGGCATTAGTTTTATTCGACGATATGGATACTTAGATATATTTCAATAGACATTATTTGAAATGACGCATGACGAGTACATACTTATTTAATACACATATTAAGTTTACATCTCCATGCATTTAATGAATAACAGCTTTATTTATTATAAATGATAGACCTTTAATATTGATTAAAATTCAGTACTTATTGCACAGTAGATACAGTCCTCATTGCACACTATCACAGAATTGAGAATATGGGAAACAGGACTTTGAATAATGACAAAAAGTTTTGCAATATTGACAGACACATGTAAAAGAAACCTTTAATTTAAAAATAAGTTCAAGAAATTCTAATTAATGTGCTACTTAGTTATTCATGGTTATCCATACTTCTTTTTCCCATCGGACATCCTCACAAATAAAGAAGCTGTGACTGTGATAATATTATAATAAAGTCTAACTTAACCCTAGAATGTCTAAGATATGAAATGAACTGTACCTATTAAGATGGCTACAGACGTAGCCACATATTTCGCAATAGGATTGGCCGAGAGCGTAATTCGATTAGCCAGAACTGTGCAGGGTATATGGAGAAGCTCCAAAGAGTAACTTGCATGGACATACATGCGTGGGTAGGCCTTATATTACCAAACCATGTGTGGCTACTGCCGGCTACAAATGTAGCCATCTCAGAATCTAACGTTGTTTTTCGAGATTTTGTTTTTGTTTTTATTCTGTAATAACGTATAGGATGGTCCTACTAACATACCATTAGTCTTAAACGAAAGAGGGATTAATTCTCCAGGTATACATAAATCCTCGAGGATAGATTGTTGCTACTTTCCGAGGCGCAGAATTTCAAACTCAAGTGGCTACACCTATAGCCATCTTAACCATTCTAGGGTTAAAAGTAATACAAACGAATTCATTTTATGGCTTGCCTTACGCAAAATGCAAATACATTTTATGTATAACAAAATACTGAATTTTAGCTGAAGATAAATAATTTATTGTAATCTTAGATAGTTTAAGCTTTTTGCAGTTATTAACTGATAAAATTGGTATAACAAATAATAATTTAGATATTTTTTTATATTTTGTTGAAACTGCAACTTTAGATTACATAAAACAAAAGGAAATGGAACAAGGTGATGGTATGTGGGCAAATGTTCTTCTATACTATCCACATTTATTTTGTCCAATTTCATTCATTTCATCCACTGGATGGAAGAAATTCCATTTTGGTGGACAATATACAACCCTGCTTGGCAGATGACCCTCGCGATATGAATAAATATTATCTTTGTACTAAGTGCATAGTGCATGTCGTCGGTGCATGTTCCATTCTTAGTGTAACTTGTGTTATTATGACTCAAGATCACGGGCACAGAGAATGAAATTGACGTGACCTTTTAGAAAAACAGGGCCAGCTAACTCTCTGTCAAAATATATAAAGCATCTTACCTTTGGCTTACATATAAGCTTCTGTCAATCTTAAAGGCATATAATGAATATCGTATTGAAAACCTCTTTCATCTAATAACTCTGTCGAAAGCTTTCATTTAAAGCTTGTCGTACCCACACAAAGTTATTTTCATAGTAAAATTTCAATTTCTCGAATAATTCAAGAATTAATGAACAAAAAAATTGCCGTTTTCACTATATACCCATTCCTCCAGGATCCTGGAGGGTAGTAATTGTCTAACTTTTTGTTAGAATCATATTTGGGGTCACAGGAGTTTTTCAAAAACAGTAATTTTTTCACTATTTCCGTCATAACTAAAAAATTAATGAACAAAAAAATGTCCCGTTTTCACCACACATTCGCCTCCAAAGCCCTAGAGGGTCGTATGCTTCTGGTGTTTTGTTAGGGTCATATTTCTGGTCACAGATTTTTTTTTCCAAAGGTAAATATGAAAATGTCAAGCTAAATATTATTGAAAATCTTGAGTGGCTATTTCCAGAAGGCCAAAAATAATTATTGTATATACTGTTGCTTGGTTTGTTTTTTATGTTGCTGCAGTGCAGGAATAATTAATAATTAGTGAATGCCAATTTCGTGTATATTTTATTTTTCTGAGTCGTTTACTTTTGTAGCAAAGGCGGAAAAAATAGTGAATGGTACGATGGCTCAAAAGAAATTAAAAAAAACTATAATGATTATCAGGCAACCATGAAGAAAGCGTAGTCGGCTACTTTGCAGAGATTGCCGTTATTTCTTCTGATCTTGAAATAACCCTTGTCCCCCCAGGTTGTACCCCAACTGTTTTTAATGAGCCAGTAGTCCTTTCCATTTTCATTTCCGTATCCGATGGCCAGGACGGAGTGATTGATGCCTCCTGTACAATTCCCTTCAAAAATTCCTGATTTGTAGTCCATGATAGGAGTGACATTGATTGCGATTCCCACAGGGCCATAGACACCCACAGCGTGCTGCAGGGCCTCTTCGTTTTTGTCAATTGGGAAGTAGTCCCTCACTTTGGCCACGACAGTTTTATTCAGACACGTTTCTACCTTGGCTTTGTAGAGGTAGGAGCTGTCCTGACCTTGTCCTTGGGCCTTCTGGTATTTCAAAGTGGACTCGTAGCTATTGCCGTTGCAGCCATTATGACCATTGCCGCTTGGAATGCAATCGAGAAGTTCTTGTTCAGTCAAGTCAAGCATGGGAGCTCCGTGCCACAAGTACCAGGAACTCTCCAGTGCCCCAGAAGATGCAAAAAGAGTGCAGGACCCACACTGACCTTGATCTTTGACAGAAGACACAACTCTGTAGCTTCTCCTTGATCCGAATAGTTTCTTTGTTTTCTTCAAACTTGACGCGCAAAAATACAAAAATAGTGGTTATTATTTGTTAGTGGAAAGTACAAATACGTATAATTAGTGACTTTCTGAATGTAGGTACCCCATTTTTTGGAATAAAATAGATAAGTATTATGGATGTTTATAATAACTTCAATCTCTGTTTGAAGCCAACAGCTACAGCGATAAAGGGATTTTCAAATGCAACGATTTAAAATCGTGACAAATATTAAATAACTGCAATTTCAACATCTGAATATTTTTGGCAATCGAACAATTCAATGTTCATTGCGTGGAATGAAATAAATTATCTAAATTTATTAAAAGTTAGAAAATATAAAGTTAAATTGTGTTAATATCGTCATTAAGACAATCATTTTTCAGAGAAAAGTGAAAGTATTTCGAAAAGTATTTTCAAAATACATGTATTTTATTTTGGAACCCAAAAAATGTATTTTAAATACAGTATTTTGTATTTTCAGGGAAAATGGGATGTATTTTGTATTTTAAAGGGAAAATGTTTGTATTTTGAACAAAGTATTTTCAAAATACTTTATTATGTATTTTGCCTATCTATGGCCTTTACGAGGTTGTAAATGGTAAGAAGTGGTAAAAAGAATACCTATATTACCTATACTATAAGTTAAAAATTTAGAGTAGAGTACTAGACGTGATAGCGTGGTCATTATTTCAAAAATTGATTTCAAAAAGACACTTAAATAATGATAACCGACAATAATATTCGACTCACCAGTATGCAGCATGGGCGTTGCCAGGGGGGCGCTTTGGGGCTTAAGCCACCCCCAAATTTTCTGAAAACACACTAGATATTATTGATAATTATCTGAAAGCACACTAAATATTACCTATGATTTCAACATAGTTTTGTATAGAATCAATATAGGAGGGAGAATATCCGCACCTCTGCACGCACGCACGCACGCACGCACGCACGTTGACAACCGTCTTTTTTGTAGAACCCCTTATCGTAGAATACCCGGAGATGCATCATAAAAAAGCTAATTTTTAGCTCGATTTTTCCATTTAAAATTAAATGTCCTATGACCTCCTGACCCGGAGTTGACATTTTTTTTGTTAATGCATTAGAAGGAGTTGGAGACCCAGTGGTGTAGTTAGGTGGTAAAGAGTTTGCGGGCAACTAGGCATTACTACACACATATACGCAAACACACATAGGCAGTAATAGGCACTAGCACTGCACGCAAACGCCACCCAGACGATTTTCTGTGTGGGCAATGCCCGCCAGCCCATACGGTTCCTACTACGCAACTGGGCCCGACACACCAAGAGACTGTAACAAGAGAATCCTTGCGCGGGCGTTTCAATTCTCTTCTTTTTGCCTCTACTGTGAGTCGCCCTGTCACCTCTCGCTTTGTCTCGACCGACGCTACACGGGAAGTCACCCGACACAAAGCCATCCGAAGCCCGATGCGAAGTCACCCGACGACCAAAGAAAAGCCATCCGACGTCCGACGCGAAGTCACGACCAAAGCGAAGCCTACCGACGCCCGAGTCAAAGCTATCCGACAGCGGACGCAAAGCCACCCGACACCAGACGCAAAGCCAACCGACGCCCGAGGCAAAGTCACCCGACACCAGACGCAAAGCCACCCGACGACCAACGCACTACCACAACGTCAAGCTAAAGCCAATTTTTTTTTAACTTTTTTGACCTTTTTTAAATTTTTTTGAAATTTTTGTTACTGCTATAGGTCGGATTATCCTTACCCCTCGAAGAGGGGTCCTATTTCTAGTCTAGTATAATGCAACTCTCTCTTCGTGCATACAGCATACATATAGCGCGGATCATTGAATTTTGCTTGACGTTCTTTACAAAAAAAACCATTTTTGTTACGTTTGACATTGATCCGTACTGTCGGATTGACATTCACATGCGGTTTTGCCTCGTAACCTGTAAATATCCTTCCCCCCTTTTAATTCCTCTGATTGGTAATTACTATGACAAATTTCTATATGATTTCCAATGGGGGGGGTTGGGGGGGTTATTTATGTTATTTATCTTACTATTGCCCATGAGATACCTCTCAACCATCGACGAAGAATAGTTATTTTTTTCGCCGTCAGGGGGCTTTCCGGCGAAAGAGAAAGATGGGCCAACGTTGCGTTAAGATTTGTGCATTCACGTGGTACAATGAGGACGCCCCTGGCCGGCCTTCTTCTAGGAATGTAACTAATGCAAGCAATATATTTCTAATGCATCATTGCGATGCATTATAAATGATTGAAATACATACTTACCATTAAATTACATTAACGGGGTATATTTTTATCATTAAAATGCATTTCTACCAGTGGTATGGTAAACTTGCTCTAAAAGTGGAATTTAATTTACACTGTGCACGTTCTAATAAAGAATCGAAACCATAAATAAAACTGACAGAAATTGCTTTTCCGCTAAACATCGAATGCCGGTTGCACACTGACTTGCAGCAGATTAACCTTACAGTCGGCTCAAAATTAAGAGCTAATAAATATGATTTTTGCGCCTTGTAAACCCCTCCTTTTCGGGACTTCTAATGTTCATATAAAATCTATAAACACCAAGAGGGCTAAGCATTGTCATATAATATAATATCCATCGACGTTTATTCCCAATGATAAAATAGTAAACTTCAACTAATAAAAGTAACCACCTATAAAACCGCCAAAATCATATTTATTAGCTCTTAATTTTGAGCCGACTGTACGTAATGTTTTTTGCCAAACCACTAAAATGTAAATATTGCCTCTACTATTTGCAAATGGTTGTCATTTATTTCAATGAAGACAAGCCCATATGAACATTCACAGAAAGATTACAAACTTTAAAGTTGGATTTTCTTAAATTAAACTACTTGCAAACTCTATCGAGGGATGAACTAAAATATAGAATATAGAAAATTTAAATATAACAGAAAACAATGACGTGGTTTGCAATGTTCTAAGGTAGGGGCCTTAACTAGTCATTGGGGTACACATGAGTCTTGATAACGGTATGTTTTATAAAATACTTTGCACATTAGTTTGAATAAACTAAGGCTATTTCTAAGATTATAATTATGGAGTTTCCGATAACGTTGTTATCGTTTTTCTCTTCTGGAGTTGATTTCAATGAGGGAAAGTTGATGTAACTCTGTGATTTAGATAAAATGCTTCACAAATTGGCTACTAATTAAGGGTGCCTGAATGATACGCAAAAATTGTTTTATATATGACAATATTTTTCACAGTTTTGTCCTATCTCTACCATAGGGGAATTTCCGCTACTTTATTATATCGTTACTAAGGTTTATTGACTTCTACATTCATATTTAATTTTATTTATTACCCAGTATTATATATATAAATATTTATATATATTTATATATATATTATATTTTCCGCGCAGGCGCTGTCGGTCATTGATGCACCCTTAATGGCAGAGAATGTTTTTACATTAAATGTTTTTGCACACGCACTCTTTTTCTTACATGTAGCAAGCATGTTACAGCATCAATATGGATATCAATACAAATTATTATGTAGCGGTACCGCTACATTATAAGAACCCCTTGACGTTCTATGTAGTATGTATGTATGTATGTATCTATCTATCTATCTGATCCCATTTTTTTCATATTTGTAATCAACTGTTTTGAACTCTGTTTCCTGTATTGAGTCATGTGACCACTCAATAAGAAAACCCAGAAAAATGGACTAAATCGCCCCACCCTCTGCACCCCCTACCATGCCCAATTTTGTTAAAATTCAACTTTTTTGAACTCTGTTTTCTGTATTGAGTCATGTGACCACTCAATAAGAAAACTCAGAAAAATGAACTAAATCGACCCACCCTTTGCACCCCCTACCCCATCCAAGTTTCTTAAAATTACACTTTTTTGAAATCTGTTTTCAGTATTCAGTCATTGACTTTTCTCAAAAGTCAACTTTTTTAAATTCTGTTTTCAGTATTGAGTCATTTGACCTCTCAATAACAAAATCCAGAAAAATGGACAAAATGGCCCCACCATCTCCACTTCTACCCCGCTACATTGCTACTCTGTTTACAACAGTTTATTAATGTTGGGTTGTTGACTAACCAGAATCTACACTTAGTGCACTAAAGCCAGAAAGTCAAAGGAGTAGAGTAGTCAAACACGTTGGCCTTGGCTGTTGGTTGTGAGCAAAAAGCCAAGAGACGTGTGCACAACGCAACCTAAGCGATAATAGAGATGTCTATGTTATATAACAACACGTTGGCCTTGCCCGTTGGTTGTGTTGTGAACAAAAATTCACGAGACGTGTGCACAACGCAACCTAAGCAATAATAGATGTCTGTCTGTCTGTGTTATATAATAATGTTATTATAATACCTACAAAATAGTACTCAACTTCAATTTAGATGTAAAGGCATGAATGTAATATTATAAGAGATGTAGATTACGTACGGTGTCTGTCTGTCCGTAGCATTTTTGTAGGCTCTTTTATACATACTTTTGTTACCCACTCTTTTTTGTAGAACCCCTAATCGTAGAATACCCGGAGATAGCTTTTTGGCCGATTTTTCATATAAATTATATTGTCCGTTGACCTATTGACCTAGAGTTGACATTTTTTTGTTAATACATGGAAGGAGTAGGAAAAGAATCATGAATCAGCACAGCATACTTCCATAAACCTACTAGCGACTCACTCAGTTCCATACTCGACTCCTTTGCTTGGCTTATTAAATCTTATAAAAGTTCACACGTGTCCGTCAGTCTTATGTCTATGTATTTTGCCATCCCTAATCGCAGAATATCAGAAGATGGCTCAAAAAAAGGTATTTTGCCAGCGGAATTCAATCCGTAAATTAAAATTTTCTACGACACCGTTAATACACCAGAAGGATTGGGACACCCAGTGACGTAGTTGAGAGTTTGTGGGTACTAGGCAATAT
>JAAAYG020031603.1:0-50543 GCA_009936455.2 Tomocerus minor
GCACTCATCGGGGGTCGGCTTCGCCGACGCCCTCTGAGGTGCACTGGAACCTTAGCCAAGAATTATTTAATTATTATTGAATGTGTTAATAAACTTTGAAATGGTTGAGCAGAATGGAAACATATATCTGTAATAGTTATAACAAGAATGATTTCAGTTATTATGTATTGTTAGGTCAGCGATGATAGCATTAGCAGTTTAGCAGAGATTAGTGTAGCAGATAGGTGAGTAGAGGCATTAGAGATAATAATTATGAATTTTTAAGGTTTTGCATAAAGAAAAGCTTTGAAAAGTGGTGTGAATATCGCCTCCTGTGCAAAATGCATGGCAGTGGTGCATAGGGCTGAGGTGTAAACATAGAAGAGATACACAGGGATTTATTTAAAGCTGCAGAGGTATTAGGAAGTCAACTTTCGTTCTTTGCTGGTTGTTGTGGTTGGAATTGTAGTGTAAGATGTGAGAGATGTGAATAATGCAGTCTGTGTGTACAGACACACATCTTTGTTATCTTTGTAGAGACTGTGATGTAAAGGAAAAACTGTGGCTGATGTGATTGGAGTGATGTGAGAGGAAACTCAGCTCTCAAGTTTCAGGTAGTACATCGCAGAGATATTATTATGAGTGTTGGCCATGCCTACGTACGTTTACATAGGTACACAGTGTTATTAAATCTCTACGTGTATAAAGGGAAGACAAAATGCAGCAGAACGAGCATTGCCTTTCCACTTCCATCGGCTTTCTCTTCTTCCTCACCCAGCATTGCAAATCCCAACACCTCGACCTCATCTACCTCATTTCAATTTCAACTCACTGCTCTCTTACCTGACTGCCTTTTCTGCCTCCACCGTCTTCTGCCTAAGCCCCTACTACTATCTACTACTCCTATAATAAATATAATCTTTTAACATTGGCAGACATTACATGCTGAGCATGTAATGTCTGTATAACTCCTATAACAGCCTCTCTCTGCACTCGATACAACTAGCTATGACCATAATGATATTTTAAAGCACAGCAGATTATCTATATTACTATTATGAGGAATCATATTATTATATCCCTGTGTTTATGGCTTACGATTTGTTTTTTTTTACTAGATGTAGGCAGATCTTTTAGATGCACACGCTCTGCTCCACACAATCCTTTCTATCAACTGTAGACACTGTAGACAGCATTCAACTCAAATCAAAGTTAATCTCTCTTTGTAGTCTGCTAAAGCCCAGATAGGATATTATACTGACACACACATGTGTGTGTGTGTGTGTGTAAGGAGACAAGTTGTGCTTGGAGTGGAGCTGGACTCCTTTTGATTTTGGCAGCAAACTGCACACCTGTACTATACATACGTAATAGACACAATTTGCTGAAATGTAAAAGCTAAACGAATCTAAATTTCAAATATTATATATAAAACATGTTCAGCTAAACTGTAATCATCATCAGAAGATTCCACTCACTCTCAAACAACCACCAAATTTTTTCAACATTAGGAACAAGAGAGACGGAGGAGGAGGATATGCTAGAAGAAAAACCTTTTCTTGTTTAGAAACTCTTCATTAGTCTAGCATAGGTATAGAAAATCTTTGTTAAACTATTAGCTTACACCCATAATATAAAGTTATGCAACTTATTAGTAATGCATCTAATATAATGTAAGCATAAAAATATTTATATCATTTCTGAACATATACTAATGCAACAGTTTTATATTTAGTAACTATCAACTAAAAATTCCTAATTTATACTTTGCACAATGTATTTATAATGAGCAAGGCTATGAACACTGAGATTTGCTATTAAATTGAGACTATTGATTATGCTAACATAATTGAAAACATATTTAACTTACTTATTCTCAATATCTGGCATTGTAATAAAAATAACGGTTCCGTCCTGATGAATCTGCATTGTGTCTTTAACTCTGTCTCATCGGCTGCTATTGAATTATGATTGCTACGAAACATGTATCCGTGCTAAATGAAAAATAAATAATTCACTACGCTAAAACGAATTGCCATAATAAATTCATATGAGTAGCGGATGTTAAATAATGAAACCATGTTCGTTTTACAGTCTCGTGGTGCACATATAGAACCCTTTTTGCTCACTCATAATAATTGACGTTGAAATCGTTTTTAAGCATATCCCTATTATTCCATTCAGTAACTCAAAAGAGGAAAAATTATTAGCAGAGCTAGTTTCCGTGTAAAGAAACTGTGAATTTTTGTAGCGCCTTATTTTATTTTGAGCCGGGAAAGTGGAGATGAAAGCATGTAAATGTATTTAGGCTTGGGCTCAGTGGTAAGTGGAGAAGGTGTGAAGGAGGTGTAATTGGAATAAGTTTTGTTGTTCATTTCATTTTGTGAATGATGTGTAACTGAAGGATTTTTTTCACTCCCCAGCACCCGTAAACCTAACAAACCGGCTCTGCTAATCTATGAATGGTATTTCTGCACACAAACGTGTACTTGCTTGTTGTGATACTTATGCCAATTTACATCATTTCCGTACTGATCTCTTCTCTGTGCGAATTATCCTACGCCTGCCATTTTTCTCAATTGTAGGAGGATATTTTTTTTCTATCACCTTAAAATGAAGTGTCGATTGTGTAGTTAGTTGTTTTGAAACACTAGGACGGTAGGTACCTTGTTTTACTCGTTATCACTTACTATATCTGTCTAATTATAGGCGATTTTAGAACACTGAACTCTTTCTTCCTTTCTGGCAGTATCTAATCTGCTTGGAACTAGAAAATAAACGATACGTACGAGATAAAAGTATATTTGTTAAATGCGCTGCGCTTAAAATTTCGTTCTACAAATTATAAAATGCGCGAAGGATTTTCACTGCTTCCATAGCACTATGCAGTTTGAGTCGGTTTTTGTGAATTACTCACGTTTCAAAAAGCAGATTCTGCTTAGAATAACATAAGCTATGGCTACAGTTATCTATGATATGCAAACCTTTATGACTGACATAATGTCATGTGGAGGCCCATAAAACATTTAGTCGGACCAATTTTAATGCTTCCCCACATCCGAATTGAGACAATAAAAGGACAGACTGTAGGATGTATGTAGGAATAGTTGCACTAAATGGGGCAAATCACCCAGGGGCACACATGAAAAGTTTTTTTTGCTTTAATGGTGGCATAAAAGGTAAATGATGTGCATATATTGTTAATAGTGTCCTTGATGCTCTACTTATTTGGAAAAAGATTTATTATAAATCATTTAATATTAAACTAGGAAACCACAATTTTATCTGCTCATATACAACCAATGATTTAGTTTAATAAAAAACCGACATCCTTTTGTATTGGTAATGTAATAATAGTACTTGATTTTTTCTCTTTCAGATACTTTGGGACTCCTAAGATTCAAGAAACTTCATTTTAACTGGTAAGCAAAGACATTGAACCTGATTTGATATTGATTTTTAGGGTTTTAATTAGCATTAAATCTGTCGTGTTGTTATGTAGGTGGAGTAGAAAAGTAATTACTGATAGTAGTAGTCGTCAGTGTATTTTTATTTCCCTGCACTACGAAATAAATCCAAGTTTCAAGTTAATCAGAGTTCTGATTAAAAAGTTCAAAGAGCCACAATTTATAATCATCGAATTACTTGAGCCTAGAAATGGAATTCAGGCATGTCATATTATGGGACGGGTTTGCTGTTTTTAGTGTCATTCCATGGATGTGTACATTGTGTGGTTAGGACATGAAGTTGTGTGTGTGTGCAATGTAAATGAGGAGGGAAAGGATAGTGAGTGCTATTGCTCTGTGTCTAGAGAAGTATTTTGTGGGGAATTGAAGGATGGACAAAGTGCACGGTGCAATTCAATGCAGTCTACTTATTTTAATGTTAGCCAGTGACATAAGAGCGTAAAACGGTGAAAATGCTATTAACCAAAGGGGCGAAGGAAAAGTAGTCCGTCGGAAAGGTCGAGTATGTTGAACAAGACGAGGATGTCTACAATCATCAATGTAGCAATCATGTAGATGAATTCCGGGAATCTTCTGTAGTAGAAACGGGAAGGCATTAAATTCCGAATGGCATGTTAGTTACGTGCATAGTTAGCACGAGTCTTGTACTTGCTTTGTAACTAGTAGCTATAATTATTACACCTGCATAGCCGTTGAATAAAAGTGCACCAAATAAATAGTAGACCTCAAGTGTTCTGCTGAGACTGAGGGAGAAAGGGAACTCGCCCAATACTTCCATCCACCTTACAGCTTGTTAGTCCTTTACAATTAACTTACATCCGTTCAAGTGCACAGATACTGAGCATTAAAGATTTAGCAAGAGTCGAGCCTCTGCTTTATTTGCATGCATTAAATGTTTCAATTATTTATACGGGGGGCTTTGCTTTTATGAAGATTGGATTTAGTTCAATTGAAAGGATGAGCCGAGACAGAAAAGTTAGTCTTCCATTAGTTAGGTAGTCACTTTGTTTATGGTGAACACACGCCAGCCACGTCCTTTTCAAAGGGATGAATGGACAAGACTGAGGTGAATGCAGCCCCTCAAACATTCATATAATAAAGCAGTGTCGTTGACCCAAATTTTGTTCCGTTCCGATCGATAACGTCCTTTTGTGGTTGCATTAGATTTACGACACTTTTTGCACTATTATTATCCTTTAAGTTAGAATATCTCCGAGATTCGAGTCTTTCCTTTCCTACTCAAAACCAGAAACCCTAGCGTGCTATACTTTTAGAGAGAAAGGACGCAACTGCCACTCAGATCCATTTCTCTCTAGTTGATCAAAATTTAACTATTACAATAATTAGATATCCACATACTTTCTCTTTTAAGGACAATTTTTCAGTATCCCAAAATCTCCAACATAGCGCAATTGAATTTAGAACTTTATCATTTTATAAATGTACCTATCTTCATCTCAAAATCCTTTTGAGCAAAGGAATTATGTAGACATAAAAAACCTTTTCATTTGCCAATAATTTCGTATTGTAAAATTCCTATGCGTATATTTTAATTTTTAGTGGAAAATTATGATGTAATGTTAACATTATTTCATCCAATACATAAGATCGGCTGATCACTGCTTTCCAAAACATGACACTTTACTATTCTAATAAAATCATTACATAATCAAACATCCACTACTTATAAACTATAAAACCATCCCACATGATCCAATAGTACCATTAACAAACAAATTCTCTCTTTCTGTAATTACAACCAGTTTAGCAGCATCAAACAGCTTATTATAATTTATATGATATTTGTTTGAAGATATAAGTAAATCCGCATATAGATAAATTAAATGTATTATGTGTTATTACAATTGCAATTGTGTAAACGTTGTTTCAATCGTCAATGCAAAAAAATCCAATTTGGTAGAATCAGCTACTTATTTGCAAAGGAAAAAGTGGATAATATGTATTCACAGATTACAGTACTTATTACCTCTTTGGTATTAGTCGTAGGAAGAATGTACGGAAATAAGTATCTGCGAATATAAACTGCCTAGAGCAGTACTTTACGTACTCAGAGCTATGAAATAATCTACTTCATTTCACTTTTTTTAAAACTTTTCTCTCATTAATGCTTGCAATCACACTGATATCACATAAACTAAAAAAAACTGACGTGGTAGTTAGTAAAATCACAACGGCCAAGTTTCAGTTATCCACATAATCTTTTGACAACATAAGAAATCTTTTGACAGCAATGAGTAACAGACGAACTTTGCAGGATTGTTGAGTGATTCTGTCTGTGTGATGTTCAAGTAAGGTTAATAGTGATGCTCCTGCATTTTCCATTCTGATCAAACCGCAATCTATTTTTATTGGCAGTCTTTGCTAAGGTTAGCTTTATGCAAGATCTGCTGTTTGCATATTTCCATGAAATTATGAAGAGTGGAATTCTACAGCGACGAGTTGTGTAATTGTGTGGGTGACAGGGCATTGTAGCTGCAAGTAAATAAGGCAGTACGCTAGAAGGTTAGAGAAGGCGGAGAATTAAAGTGAACAGTTATTACGTCGTTGTTTTGGCGACGACAGACGATTGAAACAGAGGAGCCTGCTCCTATTCTGGCAGAGTTGAGTGGTGGAGTGATGAGCTGTGAGTGCATCTCATCCTGTCCCGTTGTTAATGGTGAATGTTGTTTTGACTTGAGTTGGTTGGGCAGCAGGGCATTTTCTCTGGAAAGAAATGTCGAGAAATCTTATCATTTCATTGCAGAGGCAGTTGGTTCGGGATGTGTGCATCTATATAGGCTACGTGCGGATTACCTAGTCACAGGTAGTTTGTTAGTGCTTGGCATAGGAGAATCGCCTAGTGAAGTAGAACAGGCACTAGCTGTGTGTGTGCTAGGTATATGAGGAGAGGTTCAGTCAGGTTAAGATTGCTCAACATTTCCCCCGCTCTCCATACAATTTCAATAGCATTTGCACAATGAGAGTGGAGGAGCGGGACTGGTTCGAGACGAGCCAAGGAAGGCGAAAGTAAATCTTCGTGTGGCTGTGAACGGAGATTCCTCGTTTTAAGCTGGTTCTGCCCACTGCCACTTAGAATACCTGTTTTCGCCGGACATGCATGGGATGGAATGGCAGAAGGAGCAGCCACCCTCAATACTACAGCCGCATACAACGTTTACCTCTTTTTTCTGAGAATAACTGGATCTGCTCCCACTATTCCTTCATGCAACGTTCGCCAACTGCAAGGAACGGCACGCCATGCCAATCCCATGCCAATCCCATGCCAATCCCATGCCTCACCATCCTCTGCACTCTCCTCAGCCCTATCTACTATTCTTTTCCGGTTTTTCTCCAGCTCCTTTTCATTCATCACAGAAGTAAACACAGGCTGAGCAACGTCACATTGGGGGCACACTCCTATTCGTCAATCTAGAACAAGTGCGTTCAGCGGGCATGTGCCATCGTGGACATGTGCCATCGCCCCTTACTTATATAGGTACTTATTGTGTGCACGTGTATAATAAGTACCTACCTATGTACTTATGTACTTATGTAGTTCTTAGGAAATAGGGCTAAAAACTAAAATTGACATCGCACCAAACCCTGCAGCAACGGGCGATCTCCTGTGTCCCTTACACCAGGTGCGATCTCAGATATCCATGATCGCACATGTCCGCTGAAGGCACTTGTCCCAATAGCTACCCTTATTCGTCCCCCACATTTGCTAATACTATTCTCTCATTTCTCTACTCTTCTCTGCATTTCCTTTGTCCCCATCTCATTTGCATATTCTTGAACATCTCGAACATCAGTGATATTCCCTTCCGTGCAAAGCCTTTACTTTTGCGGCAGTCAGTTTGTCGAAAATCAGTTTGGCGAAAGGAGATTTAGCCTAACCCAACGAATGGGTTGAATTTTAAAAAGCTGATTTCGCCTATCTGACTTTCGTCAAACTGGCCCACAACCCGTCTCCTTCAATACCACAGCCGATATTTATGCATTTGCGTAAAGGGTTGTTGTCCCACGGATTTACTTATTTATTTTGACAACGACGTCCAAATAAGAGATATAAACTCTCCAAAGTCAATTGAAGCCTATGAATTTTGGAGGAAGATATTGCTTCAACTATCGAATAAGCTTCAGATTATAATTCGCAAGTTTTCAGTCCAGTTTCATACAGTCTGCCATGGGATGATATAGAGCGTCAGTTGGCTTTGTCTATTACATAAAGACTTAAAAATAATAACAATGACACACAATTAAATACTCGTACTTTATAGTAGTAGGTATATGAAGAGCTGTTTGTATTTATATATCATTTGAATAATCGTGTTGCAAATCGGGAAGTATCCAAACTTGTTCATTATGCTCTGTTAAACTGTATTTATTATATAGCTACACAGCTTTGGAAAACAATCCCTCTGTGAACAATCTCAATAATAACACAGTGGATTGTTATTTACTAGCTAGTGATGGTTGTGAGGTGGATAGCTAATTTCAGGTGGGCATCTGCATTAAGGGAAAGGCTAGTATTGAGTAGCAGTGGATGGAGCGAGTCGAGTGTGGGAGCATTTAATACGTACGTATCTATAATAATAAAATATGTGGCTAAGTAGGCACTGGAATAATATCTGATCTCACCTTGTACTTGAGATTTCTTTCTTGCATTCCTGCATGCCAATGACAAATGAATAGTAGTAGATGGGTAAAAAACGTTTCAGCTGGCACACACCATTTATAAACGGTATAAATTGACTAGCTACAAGATCTGAACTCCAAACTCGCCTACCTCTCACCTGTTCACCCTCGCAGGTTTTTTGTCCAAATTTCCATTTAATAGATGTAAATCAGGATCACTTGTGGAATATTTTGATGGCTTTGGAGCCAGTTGTTTATTGAAGGGCTGTATCTACCTAGCCACACAAGTAATGATATACTTTAGCAATTCAAGCTCCAGCTCCATTCCCCATTTACTCCTCAGAAATTGCTACCTTGACATTGAATGGCTCTGGACAGTAGATTTCAATGTCAAAACTTGTTCTCAGCAAGATTTGCACAACTTTTTTCCCGTTTGTGTTTATCTCTTGCTACTCCGTCCTTACACCAGAACGGTATCAATGGATAAAGACTACCTATATACACTTACTAAGGCTTTACGTAAATGAGTCTACTGTTATGAAACAAAAATTAACTCATGCATATGAAAAAACATTTACTCTAGAGAACGAAGGAAATTGAAACGGTGATTTTGTGGAATAACAACACAAAAACAAAAACACAGTTGCTACAAATCTTGGAGAAGAGTAGAGCGTCATCGTGCCAGTTGTTTTTTGTGCCGACAAAGTGCAGAATGAATTTGTTGTTATGAACACAAGGGTAGTTCAGGTATTAGTCATTGCTAAGCAAGTCAGCCAGCCATAATCGAAAGTTATTCTAGTGCATTGTAATAATATAAATATTTGAGTGGATGGATGCTGTGAATAGAAGGAAAGGCATAAGCAAACGGGCCCCTGAAGGTAGAAATGCGAAAGTAAAGTGTAAGGTCATACCTAACGACTAACATTGAAGGTCTCTCTTTTTTCTCATTCATTCATGGCCACTAACTAACTTTGCTTCGTTTTATCAGTCACTCAAGTCAACCAGCAGATCCGCGACTGAGTGCAGAACAGCAGCGAATAATCAACGACTAGTAGCATTCCTCGTTGATATGCAAGTGGCAGCAGATATGGCGAATGGGATTATTGCAAATCTGAACAGCTATTTCTATTCTAGTGACTTTTTGATGTTCATGACAATGATAATATTCCCTGTCACATAGCTCCACTAAAATAGTCGAGCGAGGAGCATAGGGTCAGGTCAGACATTTCAGGTAGGTGTTTATCTGCCACCCCATAATCGACAACCTATGTCTTTGTACCCTGCTCTGTCTCCAACGCATTTGTCTTTATCCTCCATTTAACTCATACTTATTCCTTCGATAGCGAAATCCACCGGTGCTATTTTATCAATTCGCTCAGTTAGCGCTTACTTTTTTTTACATTTCCTGGAAATTTCCCATTTTTCCAAATGAGATGGGAAATCGGAAAGGATGTTCGTGACGTATTACCAGAGCGCACCGGTGCACCAGGATTTAAGGGGTAGGCTTTGGTGGCGAATGACGAAACCGCACTGGTATGGGGTGTAGCAAAGGGTGGGATTTCGTGATCGAAGTGAACGTATTAGCATTTGTAAGTACCTACTGACTCATAAACGAAAAGACATTGAAAGATATTCATTGTCATTATTCATCTCGTCGATACTTGAGGCCTCATGTATTATTATACAGACAAATAGTTAGCTACTCATTAGCATGGGCTGTGTAGTTAGTTATTATAATATCTATCACCTACTGCGCTACTCACACGTCTTCCTCTACCTCCACTACTAAGCTATTCAATGCCACCACACTTTTTTCTATTTACATGGCATTCCCTTCAGTTTCTACACAACTTTGTTGAATGTTAAGAAAAGATACAGAAAATTAGGCTCTTCCCACCAGTTCAGCAATCCATTTTTAAAGACTAAATAGTTAAAAATTATATCTTTCTTCCACAGCGATACTTGAGTAATAAATTTCCATTTAGGATTGCATATTAGCAAACCAAGTAATGTATTACTTAGTTCATGATCCTGTTAAGAACCTTCGAATGAATATTAGAGAGGCCAAG
This sequence comes from Tomocerus minor, assembly GCA_009936455.2. Taxonomy (NCBI): domain Eukaryota; kingdom Metazoa; phylum Arthropoda; class Collembola; order Entomobryomorpha; family Tomoceridae; genus Tomocerus; species Tomocerus minor. The sequence goes on from JAAAYG020031603.1 coordinate 10,154, forward strand.
TATACTACAGTCACACTGTAGAACAGTAAAAAGGAGCTACCTACATCGCATCGCAGTGACTGAGCAATACAGATTTCATGCCATGCGGAAGCTTGCATGCATTTACAACTACTGTACCTATACAACATGTTAATATCTTGAGCAAAAAATACTTGAAAGTGCATACGTAGAGGTTTTTAACTCTGACAAAAGCACCCAGTATTGTCACATTTTAGCTGCTAACCTGGAATCATCTCCCGCAATCAAGTCAACCTTAACTGACACAGATAAATACAGGGCTAGCAATAATTTAAACTACATGTATACTGTTCGACTATACAAATAGGACAGGCAAAACCTGGCAAGATAAATGCTTATTGCTGGTAGTGCATCCACTTTCTATCTATTGGCTTATTCCCGTAATCACAGCGACCACAGATCTGGAAGTAATAAATACCTCATAATAAAATAACTGCTGAACGGAAATCAACGCTGGGAGCAAAGAAAAGAAACGTGTAACCAAAGAGAAGTGATTAGTAACCGCAGTCTGTCTGATTCTAGGAAATATTTGCACTACAATAATAGTATCTCATAAGAGGTTGCACACATATTATATTTGAGTAAATGTGAGTTTTATTCTAATGCCAAAATCAAACTTCAAATCTACCTGCCTATTTAAGAAATATTTGCAGCTTGCCATAAATCTGTACAGGAAGGCACTGCAACAAGAAGCGCCTGTCTACGTTTTGTTTAAATTTAGTTGCAATTGAACTAAACTGGAGTAGTACCAAAGCAAGTGATAGCAAAGATTCTAGTTGTTTTCCATATTTGCCTTTGTTATGTTTCTAATTGGTAGGACAAGCAGATTCGTTTTATAATTTTGAAAAGGGAAATCAAAAGATGCGACACGCAGTCGTGTCGTGTTTGCCGTAATGGACATGTTTAGTTATTTAACAATAAATAATGTTTGCCACTCACTACGATGTACATATATATACATATATTTACTAATGATATTACACACTGACTACATTCAAATAGTTCCAGTTTTTGCATATCGATTGAATAAAGTAACAGTTACTTGTGAAATTCACTTGGAGCATAAAATATTCTGAGATTACTTTACTGTTATAAAAATATGTATCCTTATAGCATAACTAAAAATGCATTGTGTTTAAATCATCGACATTATCTAGCGCTTTTTACTTTATAGCTCAAAGTTATAGAAAACGCAAGGATTTGAATCTGCATGCGATACGAGAGGATTGTCAATGAAAAGTGTCGATAGACGAGAAGCATAAGACAAACTTTCATTTTAATGAAGCAACCTGCTTTGGCACCTATATCAAATACTAAAATTAGTAGTTAAAAGCAGTGTTTATTTATCCACATTTTCCACATATCACTAGTCTACGCTGAGAGCACATGAAGGTACTGCCCATACGAGGTCATTGCTGGGCGCCAACTCACTCAAATGAGTTGGAGTTGGCAAGTGTGTTGGCCCACTACACTGTAGAATGCGCATTTGTGTGGTTGGAGTTGGGTTGGCTTTGGTACTCTTGCTAGCTAGTGAGTTGGAGTTGGGTAGGCTTTGGTACTCTTACTATCGAGTGAGTTGGAGTTGAGTTGGCTTTGGTACTCTTGCTAATGAGTGAGTTGGAGTTGGGCTTGCTTTGGTACTCTTACTATTGAGTGAGTTGGAGTTGGGTTGGCTTTGATACTCTTACTAGTGAGTGAGTTGGAGTTGGGTTGGCTTTGATACTCTTACTAGTGAGTGAGTTGGAGTTGGGTTGCCTTTGGTACTCTTCCTAGTGAGTGAGTTGGAGTTGGGTTGGCGAAGTTCGTGCCCATCTATGTACGAGGTACGAGGTGGCGTCCATCAGCAAAAGATAATCTCCTGTTAGTCCTGTTGCTGTTGCTTCGTATTCATAGTATTAGTACAGACCGTGCTGCGTCACGTAGGCACTGACATTTGGCTATGTGGTTCCACTCAATCACGTCATAGCAAAATTATGCAGGATAGATCTAATTGTGACGGAATTTTGAATTGGCAGTTTTGTAGTTGTAAATGCAACGCTATCTGACGCATGATCAGCTATGGCTAGATATTTGTACAGATCGTTGCTACAGCATGTACCAAAAGAGGATAGCTATCTCATTCAGGAGATGAAGCATATTCCGTGTGCGTTAATAACATAAAATGTCTTGCAATAGTTGAGAAGGTTTTTTTGGAATAAATGCATAAAGTGTGTGCATGATGAGGTACAATGCTCGCATAGAAACTATAGTAGTTTTATTGTGGGAAACGTGTTTCTCATGTTCGTGATAAGTTCGTCCTTTGTATTCTTGTGCCTTGAATTGATTTGATGGCATATTATATTAATTGTGAGCATATAAATAGTAAAAGGAGTAAAAATTTATTTATACTTTGCTGGTGCTTCATAAGAGAATATTAATATATAAACAGATGTGTAGTCTCTTATAAAAAGGATTACATGTAAAAAACATAAAAAATGACTCATTCAAAAGCGAGAGTTCCTACTATGTCATATTGTTTGTAAAAAGATAAGGTAGCTGCTTTTGCTTCTCTTTGTCAAACAAAATTAATTTTTATCCCCAAGGTATGTTGTGGTGCACTCACTCTATTTCATCGGATAAAATGGATTATTTTCTTTTACACGTTAGACGTCGCGTTTTTTTAAACTAATTAAGTAGGTATGTTAAATTTTATATTAGGACATTCTTATATTATTGAAAAATTGCAGTTGCTTCGCATTCGATTAGATGTTGCTACTAGAACTTGTTGCAATGAGATAAAATTGCAGAGGAAGAGAATAAACCTTTTTTTTTTAAATTGGTCCAATGCATACTTTTCTTTCAGAGCAGCCAACGGAAGGTCGTTTGCTGACCTTCTTGAAAGATTATTTGTGTTTGCAGATACTTTCCATTATATTTGTCATGTATCCGTATATTTCTATTTGTATATGGTAGTATATATATACATACATAATAAGAAATTGCATTTGGGATGAAGATTTTTTTCGCACTTAACTTTTGCGCATTTTAATTTATGTGCAACATAGTAGTTGCTCCATATTTCTTTGAGTGAAGTATATGCTGATATATATTTCAACTGCTGATATTAAAAGGTGTAGGCTGGCACAGAATATAAAGGTCAATAAGTAAATGGATCAAGTAAATTCAACGCTACGTGTTTACTGTTGTATTTTATTTCTGCAGAGCGAGCCGTATGTGTTCGATGATTTATTTTAGCCATCGACGTGTGGGTAGGCAGAATTAAAGTGTATTTTTTACACTAAACAACATCAATAGCATAAAGGAAACATGTAGGACGAAAATTCCTTTTAAAGGTTTTCTATTTATGGGGCTCAATTGTGTGTTTAAGAGGAAATAGCACTGCAAACTCAAATTTACTTGTGAAAATGAAGTTGCTCGAAATATAAAATTTTTGAGGCAAACAGGAGTAAGTAGTGCTTTTTGCGAAATTTTAACAGGAAATCAAAAGTGAAATAGCAATGGTAGCCAACCAGGTGTCTCTAAGGTGGAAAATTTATGTTCACGATTGATTAGCTTTACCTTATTTATGATTGTATTTTTTCAGGTAGCAATTTGTTTGTGTTTGAGTGAGGGAAGAGATTGCATTCTGCAGAGAACAGAAAGGGGAATGGCTAGGCAGGCTAGTTAGGTGAATGGTTAGTGTGGGTAAGTATTCATTTAGTAGGAGATTTGATTTGGCTCCAGCTGCACTCAACTCACGAGAAGTAAAAATGGCAGGAGCAAAGAAACCACTTCCGCTTCCCTGTGCACACACAAGTACACACACAGGGAAGAGATGCACTTGTTGAGTCAGCAGTAGTCAGACAACAGACAGGCAGAGATAGCAAAATTCAAGTCAAGGGGTCATCCTTGCACTCTTGCACTGTGTGATGAAACTTTGCTGCGTGCGACTGCATAATTTCCTCCCTTGCGCCTTCTCTTCCATTCCCTTCCCTCAACTTGCCTTCCTGTCCGCAATAAATGCATCGCAATCTCCCTCGCTAATATCCTCACACATTGTAACATAATCTCTAATTAATTTTCACGACGAAGCTCCCTTCGAGCATACACTAACTCCTCGTCCTGAATCCTCCTCTTCATACTACACCCAAGATAATAAAGATACTCCTCACTTCTATTTATGCACATCCATCTATGAAGGTATTTCCAATTTATCAACACCAGGAGAACACAATTATTGACTAAATAAAGGAGAAAAAACATTAAGCCAGTAGTGGGGCAGTAGCAGGCCAATTGCAGGACCGGATAACTCGTGGGTTAACCTCTAGGCTGTAAGACTGTACGCTTTGACATTAAATGCCTCAAAACAAATGACATAGATGTGGTCAATAGTTGCATGCATTATTCGGTTAAATCAAAACAAATTGTTAATAGTCTTAATGCCAATTGTGTACAATTAAGGTTAAGTTCGTCATATTTGAAACCACATGGCCGAATCGGCCTAATAGTCCAGTGATTCATCCAGTTTTAGCCTAGGACGTATAACATACTGTACTTGGAATAATAAGTACCTAATTGTTATGTGTGTGTTCAATGTTGATTACCACAAAATAAGCATGAGTGTATTTTGTGCATGGAAATGAAGTTCTCATATTATGTCTGTGGTCCTTGGTTGACTAAAAGTTAGAATCCCAGTCTCATTAGTACACACAGCGGAGCTGGCCCCCTTACAGTGGAAATAACATTGTTTCGTACATAATATATTTAGTGTAGCGTATAGTATGATGTGCCAATAAATGGAGTAAGTACCTTGAGATCTTTAAAAATACAACTGGAATGGAGAATGTCACTTTACAATCTAATGCTGCCAAGGTTTTAATTGCTACTCATATTTTTTCCTTTGTAAATGTACATTGAAAAGCCTCAAAATTCAGCATAGCCTCCATGTACATGCCTTTGCTACTACTACAACCAAATAAATGTTTATCTAGTGCGGATTTGAATGGCGAACAATGTCATGCATTGTGAGGACAGCATTAATATTATATCTATTGCTATGGCAGCCATTAATTCCGATAATCTTCTACCTTGGAAGTACATCAACAGTGACAATTACCCAAAGTAAATAAATATTATTGCAATCCCTGATGATTAATGATCTGGGCTTCATTTGAGCACCCGCAGGTGCTCAAAAGTATCTGGTGGCTTTTAAGCACATGCTCCGAAAGTGCTCAAAAGTCACCAGATACTTTTGAGCCCCCTTGGAGTACATGCTCAAAAGTCACGGGATACCTTTGAGCACCCTACCCTAGTGTTCAGCAAAAGTTGACATCCTCTTTTGAAGACACCCGACAATGCCATCCTCACTTGCACTTTGTCACACCCCAGTGACGGGTAGGTGTACAAGACAAAAAATATTAGGGTATGTTTATTTCGTTTTCCGTTAGTCTCAAAAGTCGTCGGATGTTTTTGAGAACCTGCGGGTGCTCAAATGTGGCCCAGATTGATTAATGTGCTACAATGTGCATTGTGATAATGAGCTGTAAATTTAAATGCAGGGGCAGTACGGCACTGCACTAAGCGTCAGCACCAACAATTCTGAGCAATTTTAATTGAGAAGATATGAGCGGACAGAAAAAACCATTTTACAGTTCATTTGAACTGTAAGAGGCATTTACCTGCAGAGTAATGTTCTCTTTTCTTATTTCCTATGTCCTCTTCTGAAAATGACACAGTGCTTAATCTCATTCTATGGCAAACCGTACATTAATCTCATTGGTTATTATATAAGCATAACAAAGAGTCCTGTCTGCTTAGTTAAGTATTACGTCACTGCAAAGCATTTCTTCCTGTACGTACACTGCTGAAGAATTGGCAGCTACAGGACAAATACGCGTATGCACTTATTTCTATACAAAAATGTCTAATAAGTAATTGTTCAGTACATCTGTCTATCTGTCTCATAAATATGTGTCACTTAAGATTTACCTCAAATATAAAGTCAGAAAAAACATTTAGAGCTTTAGGAATAAAAAATAGCATAGCTCTAACAAGTTAGCAGGCAGATTGCTAAACATAAGTAATAACATGTCGCTATTGCTCCAAGGTCCACCCAGATCTCGTGCTAACTACATTTTAAGATTCCTTTTTAGTTCAGATGCTAATATGCAAAATATTTGAAACTTCTTTCCCTGTAAAGAAATGTTAGGAGCGGAAACATTTTCTAACGTAGTTTTTTATGCTTGTTGTGTATGCCTTCTAATCCGTCTGCTCACGTTATTATCCTAAGCTATGATTTACATGTATGATATTCCCTGTCTTCGCATTTGTGGTACATTGCTAAATGAACAAAGACTAGCAACATAATCTCTCTGGCACATCTGCATGCACCCGAAAACGAAAAATCAGGATTACAAAAAAGTTTGGGATTTGCTAACAAGTCCTCCTATTAACGTGTAGACACACTAAACAGTTCCCTGTTCACTTCTTCACAGTAGACACTACGCTACAACTTTTTTTCTATCCGTCGAATTAAAAAGCACACTAATTAATAAGATGTGTATTTAAGTGAGAGCCATGTCAAATGCTGTTAGCCTACGAGTTGCCAAAGCTGCAGCTACAGTTTCTCGTGGACATTTTGCATTTGCTCGAGAGTAAATAGTATTAATAATAATTTGATAGGAATGTCTGAATCACCGAGGCATTGGGTTATGTAGCGGATGGCTGAATGGATAATTTATGGTCTCCTGCATGCATACCACTGCTAATTACGATATCTAGCAGTCAACATCTAACGTGCAAGAGACACTGACAATTTTATATCTCACACAGGACTACCTATCAACTACTAGATGCCACAGAAATCCCGAAACGGTTCTGAACTTTATTCTCAATTACTACTATGTTAATTGCCTTTCCTTTTGCCAAACGAACAGTCAAATAAAGTTTTTACACAAATTTAAAATTTAATCTAAAACTTCGACTCTCATGAAATTTCCCCAGAACCTTTTTCTATAATCTTCATTTGAAAAATTGTATTCTCGTCTGGTTTAGGACTTGGTCTCCATCTCGGCATAGTCCTTTTAATAGACAGGAGATTTAACTAGAAGGCGTATGAAAGTGTCTTGTTTACACAGTTGTATAATGGTTGGGGAAGGAATTCCTTGCATTCAGTCGTGCCACCGGGAAAATGAAGATGAACTTAATTGTTATGAGAAATCCTTAGGATGATAGCAGGGATTTTAGGTAATCCAAGTGACTTCAAGTCACGTCAAGTTAAAGGAGAAGAAGTTGAAGAGCTAGCGAATGAATTTGCTTCACGCCCAGTCAGTCACACTCAGCAGCGAACTTACATCCTTACAGACTAGCAGTTCACTCACATATTATAAGTATAATAACTTATATATATAGCAATTCACTCACATAATATTATAAGTGTAATAACTTATATATATATATATAGCAGTTCACTCACATAATATTATAAGTGTAATAAACTACATTCAGAGATCATAATAAGCAAGTTTTGATGAATATGAAGATGAGTTTGCATTAGAGTGGTGTTCATCTTGTGCTGTGTGATTACTGCATGTGTACTCGATGCTCAGATCTAGTCAGAGATGTTTTTTCTGATAGTCGCATCCCTGTGCATATGCGTATTCTGTGTGTAGTAAGACAAGGATTCGTAAATCATATTATGATGATGCTGCAGCATAAGTTGCTAATCGTTTAGAAGTACATGTAAACAAAGTAACAGGTAGATTGGCTTATTAGTAACAGTTGCATTGGTTTCCTTTGGTGCTTCGTTCCGCTTGATTAATGTGCGGATGGAAATGTGCACATATGAAGATGGATGCGAGAGAGAAGATGTAGGGCCCTCCTCGCCTCGTAGTAGCATCAGTGAGCATCAGCTAGAGATGGCATAGCTACAGATGCTGATGTATCAATCTCTGAGCTAATCCGAGTTTGTTGAGTGCATTGGAAAGGAAGAGCCGTGTCGTGTCCTGATCGGCATAAAAGAACGCAATCAACAGATTTATATGCACGGTAGTTAATGGCTATAACCTGAGCAAGATAATTCTGCGGTTGAGTAATCCGGTTGCTCCGCTATTCCTTGCTCTCTGATGAGTTGATGAGGACGAAGCCGAGTTCCTCGTCAACTTGATCAAGAAGATGGGCTGGGGAGCAGAAGGGAAGTGACTGATCTGTGCTCCTCTTCTTCTTCGCCTCACAATCCCATCACTCACTTTTCTCCACATTTGCATTTATTCGCAGTGCCGAGATTTGTGTGCGCACATCTTCCTCAGCTCAGGACGGGAGGAGATGGGCAGAGGAGAAGTGAACTGAGCTGAACTGAGCCAAATTAATAAAAGGGAAGCCAGAGTGCATGTCTCCTCGTTAACGTAACAGCATCAGCTGATTACGCAGCCAACAACCTGCTACCCCACCAACAAAACACCAGCTAGCAGCTGAGTCCTCGGCACCATCTCCACTCACTTTTCCATCCTACTACATCAGCAGCAAACGGACTCATCTTATCTCCCAGGCACTCCTTCTCGGTCCAACACTCGATGCTTTAAACATCTTTCTTCCTCCAACCCTGTCTCTCTACTTTCCTGCGTATCGCTTCATAACATTGCTCCCTACCTAGACAAAACAAGAAGTTACAAATACTCCACAGGGCAATGAGAAACCACTTCCCTCTTAAAACTACCTTAGCTACCCAAAAATAGTTTTATAATTCTTGCAATAGTAGGGCAAGGACTTGGCCTCAGTGCAGAAGGTGCACAGTGCATCACTGCTTTCCACGCACATTAAATAGCGACGACACAATTAGTAATTATTATTGAAAAGGAACGTCTACATTGTACTTACGGTGCTCAGTGGGGAAAGCAACTGAACTGAGTCTGACAGTAAAGTCTTGACATGGGATGAAAACTGAGTAGGAAGGAGTGGTACGCCTGATTATTAAAAAAAGGATTAGTAAGTCGTATGATTTGCAATAGGAGAATGGAAGATCCTCTGTCGGAAAAACTTTTATTTATTATTTCCATGTTACACTGTAATACATAAATCATATGATTTATTAAGCAAGGATTTCGCTAAACGAAAAAAATGGGGCTCGTAATTTCTAATAAGGAAAAATTGTTTTAAGCAATGGATTTTTGAGGTATTTATAGAAACATTAATGCAGCAGTACAAAGTAGACACTGATTAGTAAGTACAGCAATTAGACTAATGTTGTCATACAAGACTAGGGATTGAAATTGAAAGTGCTCTTTTTCAGCATACTAGCCAATACATGGTCACTTAATTGGATTAGCGAAATGGGTTGATTTTAGCTGAGAGCCACAAGACAGTTCTTAGTCCATGTGATTTCTGTAGTGCTGTATTCTTTGCACGTTCTCTGCGGAATTAGCTTATTAACTCAGGAGTTAATTATAACATAACAAAGAGGTTGCTCCACCCAAAGTGCAGATAAACGTGGCTATTTAGCTGAACTGGCGCTGTTGGTGCAGTCGCATTGCTTGGCTGGTTCTCTGCCTTGTTTGTTGTGTATTGTGTGCAAGGCAGTTGTCAGGTGTAGTGCTGTTGTATATAATGCTGAGCCTTACTCACAAATGGCTCATAGGGACAGAGTCTAGAAAAGCTACTCGAGCGTGTACTTGCATTTATCTGAACATCTCACCTAGCAAGGCATATAGAGCGATAAAGATAACAAAATCACTTATTTTCACTTTCTTTCGGAATGTTCAGCCAGAGTGAAGTGATTGTGTCTCCTAGTGTAAAGGTAATTCACTCTATCCTCACTCGACACTCTCAACCTGCACTGCATAGCATTCGACTCAAGTAGCTGCCCTGACTGCACTGAAGCAGACGCTCATATCATATAATAATAATAATAATATAATATATTCCTACATAATACAATGGACTATCCACTTTAGAATTCTTTAATAATAATCCTGCTGGCGTGCACTGATTGATAACTACCTCGTAATTAGTAAAATAACGAATGCTGACGTAGAATATGAAATCATTGGGATGAAATATAATTTTTCTGCTTGAATAACTCAAACTCATTTGAGCAGTCTTTGCATGGTGCAGCTTCTGGCTTGTGTGTCTATAAAATGAATGCACAACGTCCCACTGAATTAATTTCTTAGGTTCTGATTTGATTTACTAATTCCTTCAACATTCATTAACAAAATGAAATCTTTAGGAAGTCTAATATCTTTATAAGTTATTTTTAGGGAGCATTACGTAGTCAATTTGAAGTTACTAAAGCTACAAAGAAATATCCTAGCAATTGCAACAACAAGAAAATTGGAAATATGAAAAGTCTATTTTATAATGCTCTTTAGTTGCTAACGGAAATGGAAAGTGAGTGAGAGGAGATCAAAGATTGGCCATCAGTGTATTTAGAGGCAGAGTGTTGTGTGATGTAATGTTAATGGTGCAGAATGGCAATTCGTCTTGAACATCATCACTCTGCCCTGCCAATGCATGTGAGAAGACGCAGTGGTAGTATCTGACTGAAGTCAACTCTCAGTCCAACATATCAACGACCTTTAATTGTGCGTGAAACGAGTTAGCGAAGTCATAACAGGATAGGTTATGGCATTAGGCGAAATAATGCTGCCACTTCCCACAGTTAGCTCTTCAGATCAGAAGAGACGTGTACAGAGAAGACAATGGAAAAGAGATGCAGTGCTACAGACAGAACAGGACACTGGCATCGCTAATTAATGCCAATAGAATCCTCAATTAGTCAAAAGGCAAACCGGGTTTGTCTTCTCGAGTCAAACACTCGCAGAATAACAAATAAATCAAAAGTAGAAAATCTTGCGTCCGCTAATAAATAAACAATTCGGGATTTTTCTCTCCTGCATGGACCAACGAGCCAAATTATATTTATCCCTATTCCTTGTAGTCCACTGAAAATTCCTTTCTGCTCAACGACAGCGTAGTCACAAAGTGGGGAAAGGCCGAATCTATGTCCACTGCCTTTTCCACGCATTTAAATTACACTCTCTTGAATATTAGCTAGATATGAATATAAGCTATATATGTGGAGTTGGTTGGAGAGGAGTTAGCAGACAGCTGTGCTCTCCGCAATTCTAAGTAGCTCAGAATGATGAACAGTCAGGAATGGATGGCATGACTCCCTGTGCAAAAAAAATATTTAATCTGTCAAGAAAGATGAACTACAGCATATCTCTGTGTAAATAGCTTCATCATAATCTGCCTGCACAACGACAAATGCTAAAGAAGCTAAGCTGGCAGTGTCACTCTGTTGTATTATTGATATGACGGTTAGGAACTAACGGTCTCTAAATTGTAGATAATTAAAGGGAATATGTAGGTAGTTGCTGTGTTAGTCTTAGCCATTGTATTGTGTTGCAGTTGATCCCTACGTCTCAAGAAACATGAGTTATTATTGTTGCATACAGTAATTCGTGTTAGGCAATAATCACTTAAAAGTAAAATACCTACCGTTAACATTATGTACATTAGTATCCGTGTATACAATATCCATATACATGTCGTGTTTATGTAGTCATAATATAATTCTAAATTGCGTATTAACATTTGCATTTACTACATCGTCTATACAAGACAAACCACACACATTTGAATGTTTATGTTCATTAATTATAATACATTCACATTGGACATGTATTTTAATTTCCCTTTTAAAAATAAATTTACTTTTAGTATTTTTTATATATTCAGATAGGGGATTCCATATTGAACGAGCGACGTTACAAATTAATCTTCCCCATATTTATTATTTTGTGATATGCTGCTATGCTGTACACATCATTTTTGTTTCTAGTATTATAAGTATGTATATTAATTCTACGTTGCCATGTATGTATATGTACACACTGTAGAGCTAATCTTCTAGAAAGACAAAAAATACAGACTTTCTCCTCAAATTGGAATTTATTTGTCATGATTCATGATAGGGCAAAGGTATCAAAGTCTCTTTTGAAAACTATCAGTCTATACATTATATGACAATAATATGTACATAGATATTACATTCTTATTTCCAACGCTGCTAATGCAAAAAGCTAGCTGCGGCTATGAATATAAGGTGTACGCCAGAGACTGGATGTAGGCAAAAAGGGTAGTCAAGAAACAAAATGTGTTGAGTATAGAGTGCATAGTGCTTATTTTGTGTTTTACACTGTTATGCCATTCATTCATTGAGAATTAAGAGAGGAAAGAGTTTATTTTGCAGGCAGTGTAACTTGGTGTCTTAGCCATGTGTTTGTGGATGTGTGACTGAGCTCAAAGTGTGGAGTAGAGTAGTAGAAGCAATAGGAAACAACAAAACAGGAATAAAGCAAACAAATTTGTGTGCGAAATAAATGTATAAAATATAGCGATGGCTATAATATTAGTATAGGAGGGAGGGAGGGAAATTCATGGCCTAGCACATGAAATAAGGAAAAATCTCCTCTCCTCTCTGTAGTACTCGTACATGAGGTGAGGTGAGTGCATTGCATATCATTGATGTTCGAGTAATTCCTAATGTAATCGAATGTAATAGATATAATAATGATATCGTATTATACACAGAGTACGTTACGTAGGTAGTGTGGATGTGGAGAGTGCAGTGAGTTGAATTGAGTGCATATGCGAGGAGTAAGTAAACGAAGTAAGTGAACGAAGTAAGTGAACGAAGTAAGTAAACGAAGTAAGTAAGTAGTAAGTGTAGTAGTGAGTAGTGAGTGGTGGTGTGTGTGACTTCCCAATAGACAGGGGATAAGGAAAGGGAATTTGTGAGAGAGGCAGCTCTGCTGTGCCAAGCCAAGACAGGTAAGTTGAGGTAAAAAGCTGCTGCAGAGCTAAGTTCAGTTGACTGTGAGCAAAGGAAGGCAAGATGCCAAAACGATTCACTTTCCATTTATGTAGGGGTCAATGAAACCAAAAGTTTGTAGAAGAATAAAGTTTATAGCGCCCAGTTCAGTTCACATCACATCACTTACTCTGACGTTTAGTCAGTCAGCTCAGTTAGTGAGTTGACTTGATTCCACAAGTTCCTCAGACACAACTCAGCCAGCCAAACATTCGCAGATTCCTCAGAATGAGAAATTCTGCCTTTGCCCTGCTCATCCTCTTTTCCTTCTTCGCCTCCTGCCTCCAACAGACAGACATTTCAGCCCCACACTAATCTCATGCATTTCAGAAAGGGAAATATGAAATCATCTTCAATGGGACAAATCACATCTGAGCCATTCAAAAGCCTCTTCCTTAGCAATCTCTGCGGACAGTCCAACCACACACATTCTGTTTTTAAGCAAGCAACTCATAAATGCACTTGCCAAATTATTTGCATATTTGGGGATTTCTTTATCACTTGGTCTATAGCCTGTTTTTTGGCAAAGACTCCAACAACACCAATTCATTCTGCCCATTACTCGTGTTTCTGTCGCTTTTCTAATTTATACGAACGCTTAATTGCCAATTTTTGAAAATAAACTCTTCCCAAAGGGAAATATGCTGGAAATAAGTCTGAAAATGGCTTGTGCAAATATTCTCCAATGTAGGAGCAAAGATGTTTTTCTGTCGAGCAGAGCAAGATGCATGTGAGGGAAAATGAGAAATATGAAATAGTGACAGAGAGTTAATTTGATATGATTTGATTGAAAGGAAGTGCATTAGCTGATTATTGGCTTGGTTAAATGAAGTGTGTGAAGAGGTTTGAGTGGATGGAAGTGGCGTAAAGAGAAAAAAGGATTGTAGTGACTTAGATTACATTGTCGGTAGGTATCTCTAGTTCATTGTAGAGAAGACAGAGAACGAAGGGTAGTTTAGCTAGTATTGTAACCTACATTTGGGTCAAAAACCTCTTGATTCATTCCACCATGCATCCATCACAATCCTTTGCTTACCTCGGTTATGCTCTGCACTCACTCTTCCTACGTTCTACAGCTCCATTGTAATTGAAGGTTCGTAAGAACTATTCAATTCACGCTCTGTTATCGTTCACAGTACCAAGTCACTTGATGCTCTACACTATACTTACACTTACACTACACTACACTACACTACACTATACTACACTACACTACACTACACTACACTACACTACTACACTTTTTTGTTATCATTATCAACTTAAGTTAGTGTAATAGCAATAAATAGACATGCTTTGCTTTACTTATTCACTAGGTTGATATGGGCTCCTGGAATATAATAAATTTGCAACTTACCTGACTCGTCTTTAATCTCTCTGCACTAAACAACAATGCAAAACTCTGACTCCCCGCTCTCGTCCTTCGTGAAATGCATTTAAATCTCCGCTACCCCGAAACTAGACAGGGAGGGAGATGAAACGAACCTTCTTCAAAAAGATTATTCCTGCTCAGCTCCTATTAATATTATAATTAATCCTGTACTTCCATGAGATTGATGACATGCCTTGACGGGGATATCTTCACAAAATAAATATTCTCATCAGCTTCAATTAACGTGGGCAAAGCTCGATGTGCTGGCGTAAATATTGTTAATTACAAATGTTCATTTAAAGTGAGATGTTAACGAATGGATTATTATCCTCTAATCGCTACAGCCTTTTTAAGTGTCACAAAATTAAAAAATAAATGATTGTACATGAATCTGTTAGCAAAAGATTAGTTGTCGGCAGTTACTGGTAGCCGATAGTATTATTAATATGAACATTTACTGTTTTAATCGTGCAGTGCAACTACAGAGTCTTCATACGTCTCAATCCAAATGCGATCAGAGCTTATTTTATCATTGCTGCCCTATAGCCATAAAACCAACTCAACATCTAAAATGCAAACTTACAGATTTCCTTTCTGTAGTTAACGCTGCACTTTGTGATGTAAGCCCCGTCGTTAGTATCATTAACTATCGAATGTTAAATGGTAGTACACGTAAAAGTTCCCTCGCTCTGTTGTTAGCAAATGATTATGACTGGCATACACACGTATTGGATTTATTGTTAGTTCTGAAAGGAAAAGTTACTTATCAGTTCAATTAGATCAGCAGGATGGAAAAAGTTTCGTAGAAAAGACGTTCGCAATTTTTCTCTTTGTTATATAGCACAGTACGTACCCACTCTGTGCCCTTTCTTCTCCTCTAAATAAACTCTGCATTTTTAACGATTAACACGCAGTTGAAGTTGAAGGAACCAAAAGGAGCTCGGAAACAAAAATCAATTTAATATCTGTCAAATTCCTTTCTGTCATATTATTTCCACTTAGCTAATCATTTAAACTACATCACCATTTTTGTAGCTACGAAATTCGACGGGTAGAATAGGAGCATGTTTTTAGCCCAGTACAAGAAAGTGTTTACGACAGCATGCATGGCATGAGTAGCTACACCATTTAAATATTCTGAAATGAAATGAAATATTTTAAAAAAATAAATGATACTCTTAGCAATAAATGATTTTCCCATAGTGAATGTTCCCCTAAATTAAGTGAATGCTGAATAATTTAAAATCTCCATAAAATGAATGAAAATATTTTTAATTCTAAAATTGCAAGCAGACGTAGAAATAAAATTGTTGTGATAATCTAAATTAATATCTCCCGATTCGGTTTAAAATATGAGCCATTGCAAAACGGGTTCAGCAGTGCAGCATCAGAGACAACTCGAACTGCATTGACAATGCAAAGAAGTATCATGGGGTTGGTTCAAATAGACAACGGATGTTTCGCAATAATACTAATAAGGAATCCATTGTTAGGACCCTTGGCTCTTTGTTGCATATTCCCCGAAATCTATGCGCAGTGATTGATTGATAGAAAATGAGTAAAGCCACAAAATATCTGGGCAATAGCTTTCGCTCTTGAACTTTTCCGTTTGATGGTTATGAAGAGGATCAGAGTTAAAACTGTGCAATCTAATCCGATGCCTACTTGTTAAACATTTATTTGAGTGTGTGTCTCTTAGATTCTCTGAGGGGGCAGAAGTATGTCGAGTTAAGTTCTGACTTTGCATGGAGTTTAGAAGGAGACAAAGAGGTAAACA
This sequence comes from Tomocerus minor, assembly GCA_009936455.2. NCBI lineage: Eukaryota > Metazoa > Arthropoda > Collembola > Entomobryomorpha > Tomoceridae > Tomocerus > Tomocerus minor. The sequence continues at coordinate 26,171 of JAAAYG020031603.1, forward strand.
CTTGAAGGAAGTTTGAGCGATGCCCGAAACTAAAGGCCATTAAGCTTCAAAGATTATTAATGCATAGCTGCTTCTTTTGAAAAGATAGCGACCTGTGGAGCGGCAGATTTCATGTTCAAAATTTGCTCAAACTGCAGTCAGAGTTGCAAAATGAGTGCAAGAGCGGACACATTAATCATTGACGCCTACATGCAAATGCAATGCACTGGAATCAATCCACTAGTAAAAATAATTTTAATAGGCAGATAACTAACTATATCACACTGTAATTGCTTCTATTTTTAACGCCTGTGCCAATGTTAGCGAAGATTTATATAATAATAATATAATATATGTAATATATGTATATATACATTCGTAACTCTCTTTTTTTGATATATGGAGATATTTATTTAGTATTATTGGTAGCTGTTTAGGTGTAATTGACAAAATGGTGCATTTAATGTGGACTGATGATAAGCTACGGCTACAGAGCACTATAAAAGTACCTATTCGTCGCCTTATAGTAAAGTAGCTAGTGAGTGAGTATGGAGGGGTCGATAAACTCTCTTGCAGTGATGTTGTTGATTGTTAAGTGATGTGATGGGACGACGGGATCTGTGTGTTGTGTACCTATTGTATCTATGTGTGTGTAGGCATGTGTAGTAAGTAGGTACCTACGCGGCTATAAATCTGCACTCTTCACATAACTATCTCCACACTACACTACACTACACTACCTGTAGGCAGATACTTATAATGGTGTAAAAGTAATACATTTTCATGCTCTATTCCCAATACTTAACGTTTATGAACATTATTGATGCACGAGACTTTCTTATAAATTTCAGATTATACAGCACTTGCCTGTTATGCAGATACACTTTTATCGCTCGAAAAAAAAAGTAAAATATCTACAAGTTAAATGACCTATCTATGTACAAGACTCTGACAGCCTTAAACTGCATTCAGTTTTGGTTTCATTTAATTTGTAATTCCATCTTCATCTCTAAAGTACCCCAAGAGTTAAAATTGAGATGCTCTCTGCTAACCCTGCCTGTGTTGATAGTAGCTATATAGCTAAAATAATGATGAGGCAGGGCCGAAGGGAGAATATGTTGTTTAGTTGCACGACATTGGATTAATAGGATTAAGAGCAGCTACCTGCTTACATCCATTCCCTGTACTTAAGGAATTCAGTAGTTAATAATGGAGTTAGCTAAAAAAAAAGAAGTAAATTTCGAGTGGCACTCAACTTTCCTCTTGACTTCTTCATTGTCTCTTGCTTGCCTGCTTTCTGCCTTTTCCACTCCATTCAATGCGAGTGGATTGGACTTTTATTTTGGATCTATAGGCATTACTCAATCCCTTCAATTTGCTGTTGACAATCAGAAAGAGGAGATCATCATGTCTGTGTGCTTCATTTCGTTTTGGTTTAATTTCTCTGGTTATTCCACACCAGAACCAAAACCTTTCTGTAGTGCCATTTGATTTGCTCGACTTAACTCTGTTAAAATTGAATTGGATGGGAAACAAGGGTGCTGCGTAGCATGTCACATTTAAACACACTCACCGAATGATTTGTCAAATTCTGCATGAAAACTCTGTTTTCATCTCTGTCCATGTCCAATGCAATCATCAGTAGTTGTTATGTAAAAATTAAAGACTCTCTTCACTCCTCATCTATTTCCCTCTAAATTAGCATAATAATGACTCCTCAGAAGTGGCAAATCAGATTGAGACTTTTCTTGCAATTCTTGTGATTTGTTTCGCTTTTGCTTTGAAGGGATGCAACAGTTTCTTGAATAAATCAATAGAAATCCTTCTTGACTCATAGCAGTACAGTCTGAGTGCTCTGAAGTAGGAATTCTTTAATGTCACGATTAGAGTCAAGAGATATGTTGACAGAGCAAGCGTATGCGTAATTCAAGGGCAAAATCGCGTGAGCAGACTGTAATTTGCTACACTGGCTCTCTTTAGCTTTCCATATAAACAAACACCTGTCTTTCTACAGTAAGGCAAACTCTAAAAGTAAGCGATGTCCTTCCATATAGCCACTATACGCTCATTAATATACGTCATGCTATGAGACGTAGAAACAGAAAGAGCTAGACACATTTAATGCGTAAGTAAGTCGACCTTAGTTATTGTTAGTCAAGTGGCCAAGCAAAAAATTGACAATGAAGGAAACTTTGAGTAAAGGCAAAGCCAGGCCAGGGCAAAAGAGTTACGATTACATTATAGACATGACGGCGTGTAGAATGCCATTGATTCGACTGCATTGTTGAGGACGCCCATTCTGCAAGCATCTCGGTGCCCCTACATGCTACATGCCCTCCTACATACATTTATAGACTAAGTGCAGAGATCAGTTGTGTAGTTCGACTAGTGTGATGTTGATGTGTGCTATCTCTTTCTGACAATCTGTTTCTTACAATTAGTGCGACTTGAGCGTGAATGACCCTGGCAAAGGCAACGAACAGCTCAATTCATAATAGTGCTACGAAAGAATGAGCAACGAACACTCTGAGAATTAGCAACTGCATATGCTGGCTCCACGTCTCAACTTGCTCACCTACTCATGTCAACTCATTTGCACGTAGAGCCACTCTCAAAAACCATTATTCATTTCAATGATATTTAAGGAATGGGGAATCCTGTGCTCAGTCCCATACATACTACCCTCATCTCATCACTACTGAATCCCAACAATGCGGGTAACCACACCACAATTAGAAACCCACGAATTTAAGACGAATATAATGCAGACGAGAAATCCCTAAAAGATCTCAAGCTCCAAGTCATTTCAGTCATTTCAGTTGTGGGACACAAAATAATGAAATAAGAGGCATCTCTTTATCTATTTGTGCCATTCTGAAAAAGATCGTGTATTAATAGTCTTGACTATTAATGAGCTAGTCAATGAGATGGGCTTGAAGTCAGTGGATGTCATTTAGCCTGCTGCTCTAGTCTCACATGGTAAATATTGGTTTTGATAAGGTTTGCATGGATAAATCGTAGGAGTGATAACTCAGGATCAGCAATCACAACACGGTCACCTATTTATTTTTTGCGTGTTCCTTCATTTCAGCACATGCAAATTAACTGAGTATCCTCCCATGAAAGTGCTAGCAAAGAATAATGTGAGTGAGCATAATGTGCGAAAATGTTGTGAGTGCGTGAAACCTTGTAAAGGCCGAGAGTGGTGATAATGGTGAGGGTGAGCTGTAGGTTGGCCATGTTTCGTGTAGTCATCCGCAGTGTTACAGAAAGAGAGCAGCTCTCAAATAGCCAGCCATCAGTACTTAGTGTATAATTGGATGGAAGTAGGTGAGGCAGAAAAATAGGAAAACAAGGCGACTTGAACGTCCAACAGTTTGTCATTTAAACTTGACTTACTCTTAAAAAGTCATTAGTGCATTTGTATGTTAAGGTTTAATTTCGGATAGATACTTATTTATTTATTTATTTATTTATTTATTTATATAATTTGATATAAGGCAGTTAAGTGGATGGCCACTACATAAGCATATGGTATGTATGTATGTAGTACCTAGGTATATACATTGTAATATTTAAAGATGTAACTAACTGCTCTGTGTCTGGTCTCAATGTCCATCCCTTTGTGCACATCATTCTAAACGTTGAGTCGCACATAAGACAAGACTGTAATGTAAATACACAATGAGCGTATCTGTAGATAGAAATGTAATGTACTTGCAAAAGTTGAGTAGGTGAGGGTTAATGTGTCATGGCCCTAACCTACTGACAATTTCTCTGATGTTGTAGTTGTAGGCTGTCTGCTCTACACTATCGTTGTTGCCGCTGAGCTCAGCCTCTGCCTCATAGGCTTCATTCTTTTTGCCATCACGTACAGTCCTTCTGTGTATACGGAATAGAAATGTATAGCAGACAAATGCAAAATAATTATATATGTGATTATAATACTCATGTAACAATATTATTATAACCTCTGAGAGCAGAGCACAATGCAACGTTCATTCATACTCACTCTCACTTAAGCCTTTAAATCCAACTCTGTTTACTAACAATAACTAAGCACAGACTTTCGTTTTCTGTTGACTACTCTATTTAGCATTCATCCACAGGCTCCTTCATCTACTTATGCAAGTGCGGCGGTGGTGGTGGGGATTTGATACACTATTCTCATTGCGCTCTAAATTCCTACTCGGCAACACTAACTATTTCAGTCCCACTTTTTTTACTCTTCGAATTAGCGAGTTGGAAATATTATGATATATTTAGCTCGGATTAAATCAGTCCACTTAGGGAGTTGATTCATTGGCCGTTGTGTTTTGTATTTGTGATGCAGGTTTGTTGTGCAGTTGAGCCATGCAAACATTTAGAGACGAACAAGTTCGCTAGTAGAAATGTTAGCAGATATTTATCCAAGCATAAATGGCGCATTATCTGTTAGGAAAAAGGTTCGTCAGTTGTGAGTAGACACACAATAAGAGTAGTGAGTGGCGTGGCTTTGACTTGGCTCTGATAGTAACACACATCCCAGTAGACTACATTACGTGGCTATGTATAAACTTACACAACGGAAAACATCACATCATCAATAGCATTGATACATCTGCTCATGAACACAAGAACAAGGCTAGGGCTAGGGCATCGCTATTAAACTCACCTTGGATCTCCATAAAAACAAATACATATTATTAAATAAGTACAGATGAAATATTATATATCTATACGTGTGTGTATAATATTATCTCTGTTAATAGACTTAGCTATCAGCTACATATTCACTTGGCAATTATTTCCCCTTGGATAAACGTTTTTAAATTTATCGTTTTAGTGGTTGCTTTATGCCATGTCAGTTTGCACATAGACTCTACTATAATTTAATCATGTACATTCCTATTCATCCTTATTCTAATTGAGAGTCTGTTGTTCTACGTCCTCAGCTAAATACTGGCCATCCTTTTATTCACTATTTAACTTGAGTATCAATTAGAGAATCATTTTTTACCCCTATTTTTAAGTAGCAACAGTTCCGTTCAATGATAGGCATCTACAATGCTTCGAACGCCTTTATTAGTCATCTTTACGATGGGAATCCTTTCCTGTCATGTCACACTCAGCCAGTGCTCATCACTCTCTTTTATTCTACACGGATTTCTTGGCTGAACTTTTATAACTGCGCTGAGGTTTCATTATGATTTCACTCTTATTACTGACATTGAACATTGAGGGAAATGGGAAATGCGATACGATGTTATCATTAGCTACCTACTTGTATTATTAATATTATTATAAATATTCATATCTACATTGACAGCACTTGGAGTTCTGAGCAGAATAATTCCGTGCCAAAGCGAATGCAAAAACTACCGTTTCAAATCCCATATTAAAATTATATTATTCTGTTACGTACAAAGTACACAATCATTTAAATGCAAAACTGCTTAGCTCCCATTTGTTTGTTTGTTACATTGCATTGCCCTTTACTCTTAAAAAATAGCAATCATTGCTAGAATTGTATTGCAAACAAGGTCAGTCTCCTGTGAGTGATGAGCCTGATGGATGAGTAAATCGCTGCAATAATAGTACAAGGAATCATACACGCAATTATTATGAGCCCTCATTTATATTTTGCAGCGTTAACTACTACTTTAACATCCAAACAAATGCTTTAGTTTAAATCTAGAATTATTTAAAAAAAAACTTATCTGTTTACTCTAAAGAGCCTAATAATATGGCAAAAATTTAGTGTGATGTAGTACCCAGTAATAACAAAGGTTTCTATTTTTTTAGATCCATCTATTGGATATTAATTATATCCGCGTGTACTAAATGTTTTAAAGCCTATTTTACAGACAGGCAGTTCTTTAACAGTAATAATAATAATAGGGTATTATTTAAGACTGATACGGCCATTAGCCTTTACAATCATATTCGGTGTTACATTGAATAGTATAAGTTTTGGTTCTTCTTTAATATTTGTCAAGAATATTTGTTTCATCTCATTTCATTGTTCAGTTGTCAAACTCTTTAATATCGACGTATTTATTTCAAATGTTGACATTTACTATATATTAGTGGACTTTCAAAATAGCATGAATATATTTATTCTCAAAAAGTGGCCTGCAATTAAGTACTCCGTCTATTGTCTTTTGTGTATTTGTTGCAAAATCCCTTGCCATTATTGGGAGATCTAACCTGTTAATAACATGCAGAGAAATCCGTCTGCAGCGTAATAGCTAAGCAATTAAGATTAGTATAAAAATGGTAAAGTTTTCCTTATATGATTTGATGCACAAGGTTGCTACATTAAGTAACACACGGCGCTCATGAGTAAAAACACGAAGCAGACATGATGATCATGGCTTAAAAATAGCAAGATAGCATTGCTACGTTTCGCTAATCACCTTGCTTTAGTATAATAGCAGTTTAGCGATGAGTAATAGAATATATTGGACGACCTTGCACGCATGTACCTACTAACAGGAACAGTGTAGAGCGTCAAACATTCTCAAGCCATTGGCTCCTTTGCTTAGTGGACTGACATTGTAAGGCAAGTTCGTTGTGTATAAGGAGAATTGAAGCAAAGGTCAACATAAACACTTTCTGGACAAAAAACTGAGGCTGTGTACAAAGTAGTTGAAATGGTCTACAATGTGATTTACCTCCACTTTATTCCGGGTTTGTTTTCGTATTTTTAATTCGCCAAGATTTTATTATTTGTCTGCTGTGTTTGCCTGTGCATGTTGGTTGGTGGCGGACTTGAATGAGATGGGATTGACTTGTGTTACCTTCACGGTCACAGTCACAGTCAGAGTCAATGGTTTTTCCAATGGCATATTAACATAATATTTGCACCATCTCCTACAACAACACACAATTCTCATGCACACAGTCCCATTACTGTCACTGCCATCCGCCTACTTTGTATTTGTACTACGTAACTATAGTCTTGTAGTATTATTAATAGTCTTGTAATACACAGGCAGCACTAGGCAGTGCAGGCAGACATCTCTAAATAGCAGGCGAGAGTAAAAGGATTGTGAAATGACTATTGTGATTGAGGGCGGAAAACAAAGCGCAGAGCAGAAGAATTAGAATGACGTCTTCAGAGCAATGCTAATCAACAAAGAGCTTTGGCACTAGGGACATTGCAAAACTCTGCTGACACCTCCACTGCCTTTGCAGTCCTTAGCCTCGGCCAAGGCGGTTAGCTTGCAAAAGCCGAAATGTCTTAGCAGTGAGGAGTTGTGAGGGTGTGAGTGAGTTAGAGCAGAGAATCATGTCATGAATCCTGGGCTGCACTATTTCTATTTGGAGTGAGTGTAGTAGGGAACGTGATTTCTAAGAAGAGATACGAAGTGATCACCTTGGACGGATCTCATTCCCTCCTTGCACCTTGCCTTTGCCTTACCTATCATTTCTTTTCAATGTCCATTTTCAAAGTCAACCAGTCGAGTCAAGTTTCAAGTTCCATTCTCGAGGTCCATTCCTAGCTAATAAATACATAATATTATACAGAAAATAACAGCACTCCTGGTCACTCGCTCAGACAAGGTTAAAGCTCTTGCAGGTAGACTCCTCTCTGACTTTGTTTTACTTCATCTCTTCTTACTCTGTAGTCGTCCAACGGCTACTAGAATACTACGGCTATACGATACAACGGTGTACGTCGTCTTATTCCTCTCTACACTCAAATTCTAGTAAGAAATTCATAAATGCAAAGATAATTAGCAATATTATATGGCTAGGTGCTTAGAAGAAAGACGGGAGTACACAAAACGGCTTTGCTGTTATGACATTCAGTGGGTGAACTTGGCCACTGCACTCAAAGGACACTGACTAAATGAATGTTAGCAGCCATGATCAATATGCTCACAAAGAAATTTCACTTGAAATTTGTAGACCTACTCACTAATCACTCAGTGACTTTGAAGGTGCTAAATGAAATATTCAGGCATCAAGTGCTTTTCCCTTGGGACCTTCTACTGTTCATTTAATTTCAGAAGGAAAAAAGACAAACATTCCACTTGATTAATTTATCAAGGAATCCTCTAAAATTCTAACAGTTGAGTTTAAACCAATTCTCAAGATTTGCACACTGGGGAAGTTTAGGATATGGAGGCAGCAACAATTGTTTATTTTCAGCGTATAGCATTAATAGAGGCTTTATTAGTACAGATAAGGTGAGTAGAATGGCGAGTGGGTTATAGTTGACGTTTCAAGTAGGATTTTATGTGTAAGTGTCAGTAGAATTATTAATTACTGATGCAAAGATTGGAATTAAGATTAGATTCTATTGTTCTGTTAATCTCTGGTGGCTACCTAGTTCGTTGTCTTATTTGAAGATAAAAGATTTCTCTAATCTTCAAGAGTTTGGTGAGTGGCACTTATAATTCAGCTAGTTGGTTGCTGAATTAGCTGCAGATTATAGGGAGGGTAGTTCAATGAAAGGGAATGACATTCAGCGTTGCATTGAGTTGCATTCCATGGCGACTAACCCTGATTTCGACTAAAGGGCTGACGCATTGTCCAAGTGTTTTGCCAAGGCTAGGCTTTGAACATCTACAGACCTTATCGAGTTAACTACACTTTTCTTAGCCCTACTCACTGCTATGAATATGAAACAGATAGGCACTCCAACTTGTGTGCATGCGAATTATTTAGCAGAGAACGTCGATCACATCGCAATTGTAGTATTGCACTATCTTTCTGCCAAAGCATTAATTATTCTTAGCTCTTGCCCTGATTTGCATATAGCGTGCTCATAATTGTCTCGCAGTTAATTGGATTCCTCTCCTCGTTGCTGTAACATGTGCTAAAATAGTCGAACGTAGATAGCTGTGCACAAATTAAATCAACAGATGAATAAATACGTCATCTCCAGACATGCTTACCTTATGCTTTTTAGAATTAAAACATCCCATCTTTCCTCAGCCAAGTTCACGATGTCAAATATCTTAAAGGCTACATGTGCGATACACGTAAATGCCATTAACATTCAATGTGTATTTACCTTTGTGACAGTTTAATGACACTGTTTTTAGTTTAGCCGCTCTTTAGAGAAACACAGATTGACGTAATTATGACTTCATATGCAGTTGACTCCAAGTTTCTATTAATAGGTTTCATTCATTACCTTTTCGACAGCACTTACAGGAAAAACTCCTCATTAATATTCATCATGCCAATGTCATTATTCATTAACAATATTCAGAAAGGCTGAAGGCAGAAAACTGTGTATGCAGATAGTTACAATTTAGTAAAGGCTTACTTAAGGCTATTGTACTCACTTTTGTTGCATTATTGAAGCACTTATGGATGCTCGAGTGCTAGATAGCATCTCTGATCATGTAAAGAATCATAACATCTGTGCGATCGGAAACTCTGTGTGACAAAGGTTTGATCAATGTGGATATGTGTACTGTCCTACCAATAAATATTACAGAATCACGAATCTTAAAGAGAGGTGGCACCTTCGCAAAATCCTGATTCAAGGAGAATGGCTTAGAGTAGAATATTGAGGTAGTCATTTTTCAAATCAGCCCATATTTTCTAAGGGCGCATGAAGTCTACATGTTCCAAATCAAAATTCTGTATTAGAAAAAACGGAGTTTTTAGGAGTGGGGATAGTGCATTGGAAAAATGTTTTTCGATTTTTCCGGCAATTGTATTAGATTTAGAAAGTTGCGTTCTAGAATTTTTTCTTCTCTTTTTTGGTATTTTTTCCATCCCTGTGCATGTTCTCAAAACGTCGGAATCAGGAAAATGCGATTTTGCATCTAAAAAACCTGTGACAGTCTGTTTAGCGGGATATAAAATTGAAGGTGAATGGACAAATTGCTATACATCGTTCAACTCCACCCTCCTTTAGTGTTTGTTAGTGAAGTAGGCTTACGTTATTTATTTGTACTGGCACCAACATTTTTAAACTTTATGGCGCAATTTTTTAGAGTTGTAAGCACTCCTTAAAGTTGAGCAGTCCTGCTTGCCTGTAGCACAATTATCTCATACTTAAACATTTGAAAAGCCATCCTTATTAAACGGCTACAATGTGAAGTCATTCTCCTGTCACAGTCTCATGTCTGTCGAGATAATGCATACAGTGTATGGAGAATTAACTCGCAGGATCACTTCACACATACTCAGTAGAAAGGCGGAATGTTCTTAGGTCTATATATTGTACGACTAGTAAGACCCCACAATATAAACGCCTAATTACCATCAGGTACAAAGCTCTAAACTTCTGTATTTCTCCACGCTACGAAGGGGAATGTTCTGAACTAGGCTTATTTTATGCAGGAGAGTGTGATTCGCATAAGGTAGTTAATAACTATTACTTGTAGGGTACACAATTATTGAAAAACCTCTTTTTGTCACCACTGTTAAAGATGCGGGTCTGATGACATTCATAGGTAGGTACCTGAATTCGTTGCGTTGATTTAAGAATATAGGTAGACATAGTATTGATATCCACCCCAAAGCTTAGAGAAGCATTTGACAAAAAAGTGGACAACGACTTTCCATTGATTTTTGGATTTAATGAAATGATATTGAGTGGAAAGGAGACAAAAAGAGTTTGATTGGAGCATTAACATGAGACGTAATTCGACTCGACTTTTTTTGTTATGTTATGGTTTGATTACGAGCATGTATGTCTGGTTAGGTTAGATAGATTCAAATGTCCGTAGAGCATGGACGTTTATACATTTCGCACACATGACTTGTAATAGGTAAATAGATAACAGGTAATCGCTGCTTGCTATGCACGTCATAATACATACGAGAAGTAGTAGCGTACAAGTGTGTGTGTGGTGTGATGGTGTGGCCGGAGGATAGGGTATATAGTAGTGCATAGTAGTGGTGTGAATGTGTGTGTGTGTGTGTACTGACCAGAATAGTAGTGACTAGTGAGTAGTGCAGTGGAAAGTGGAACCTGACTGGCTCCCACATTCCAGCTCTGTGCGTACCTACATAGTTGCAGATGAGGACGGGATGAGCAAGGAGAAGAAGAGTCGGCTGATGTGATCTTGTGTTGAGGAGGAAGGAAGGGAAGAGGTTCGAGTTCAGTACTCCGTCATTCGGAAACAGCTGTAAGGAAGAATCACTATCCTCTGACTCTCCCTCACTCAGCAGGTTGAGTCTGAGATGCGAAAAAGGCTGCTCGCTCTGTACTGGGTTAGGTAGGTCTTGGCTGCACAAACACCTGACTTCGGCATAGAGCCACTCTCTCGCTGCTCGTCCCGACCAAGACTGTACATATGGCGTGCGTGCTGTGCACGGAACAACTGCACAGCTATCTCTACGTAAATTGCAGGAGGCTGTTTCGGATGAAGGAACCTTTTCTGACTCCGCAACTCTGCTATCCAAGTTATTGTCAGTGAAATGAGTCTTGTATTGGCAGAGTGCTGGGTCGGGGCTTAATGGCTTCTCCCTCAAAATGGGTCATATAGCTAATAAAACTCAATCCGAATTTCTCCCGATACACAGATTGTCCATTCACATAAGACATAGCTTGTCCAAAGTGCAAATACTAATTTTGCTGAGTTGACTTGTCAAATGGTTGATATTTGTAAATCAACCATTTTTACAATCATCTGCATTGTTGTCATAGACACAACTATACTACGAGTAAGAACTATGTATGTGTGTGTCCCTAGCAACAACAAAACTAAAGTCTGCAATAATGCACATGAATTATAGATGCCCTCAACCAATGACAAGCCGGACTGAAGTACTCAACTCCTCCCTCCGTTTCCAAGTCTGCAACTTTGCCATCTGAACAATTTGCGTTGAGTTGCCCTACAATAGTGTGTAGCAGGTAGGTAGCTGGTTGTTAGTGAGTGGTAGTAAAAGTGAGTGTGTAGAAAGAGCAGGTAGACAGTAGACTCATGATCTCATCCATGCACATCATGCAGCCCCTAATGCTTCTGTGTGTACAAGGAGACTAGACGGATCAAAGTAAGAGCTGAGATTGTGAATAGCCTATAGTGCACTAGTAAATAAATAGTGGAAGCACATGCTGCGTCTCTTCTGGCAGGGTGTCGACCTGCGAGTCGGATATACTTACCTGCCTTACCTACATATTATTTCCTATTTATATGGAAACAAATTATCGCAACCAAAGCACGATATCCACTTATTATTATTATGAGTCTTCTTCACTATAGCTGTGTGTGAGCTATGCTTAGCTATACAAGGGTCGGGAAGGATGGAATCACTGTGCCCAAATAGGTATACGGAGACCTGCGGCCATAGGTGATGTGCGCCCATGGAGATGTGCGGCCTTAATGGTGTATGGCGGAGATGTGCGACCGTCCCTTGTTGTCGAGTTTGGGCTTCTCGTATTTGTTGCTACTCTATGTACTACGTTACTGTTGTTTGTATGTTCATAATAATACTAATAATTTGTTTATGAATCCTAAATAAAATTTACTTATAACAAATATATAACTATATGCTGTACATACAAAGCACAGCAACGTAGTACATAGAGTAGCAACAAATACTAGAAGCCCAAACGCGACAACAAGGGACGGTCGCACATCTCCGCCATACACCATATAAGGCCGAACGACTCGCGACTCCACGGGCGCACATCACCTATGGCCGCAGGTGTCCTAGAATCCCCCAAATAATATTTAGCATATAGAAGGCTATCAGTCTGTCTCTTTTGTGATGAAAGTGACGTTTGTTAGAGTTTGTTAAAGCTTAGTGGCAGCATTCAGCACTTATTCACTAAGTACGATACACTCACTGATCCTATAAATGGAGATATTGGCATAGTCCTTGCCCGGCTCGTTGATGTAAAACAAATTCAAGTCCAAGTAAAAATGGACGAGCATCTGTGTGCATATGCCTAGGAGACAGGCTATGTGTGTGTGAGAGTATAACAAGACGTAACAACAACCAGGGCGATACACTTTCCTTCTCCAACTTGCATGTCATGAAGGATATAGGGCAACTTTTGTCAGTCAACTCTGAAACTCACTCGGTTATTAAGGGGTAGTTGCTCTTTCCCTTTCAATTCAACAGTTCAGCTCAGTTCACACAACGCAGCGTTTATAGCAACCAACTCATATTACTATTTTATGCACACCACGTTCCCATGCTACACTTTAGAAGGAATGAGACGCTCAGACTCCTCTTCTATTTCATTCTCTCTCCAACAACACTCCACTACTCTACTAACTATAGCTCTGTAGCCTCTTCGTATTATTATTAGCCCAGTGCAATTTGCTGGAATGCCAGCACATCTCCATTTACCTCATAACACATACAAACATAAGTCGGCGTATCAAGAAGATGCCCTGCATGCCTAGTTGCGTCTGCAAGGAAAATTCGTGGCGAATTTTGCGGTGTATTTACTGAAGCAAGCATCACAATAACGATATTATGGCTAGATGTACCTAAACAAATCCATGTCCTTACTTACACGTATAAGCCTTTCAGCATCTATTTTTATTGCAAGGAACATTGTAAATTGGAATTAGACTCTTACAATGCAACGCCGATAATATTTCTGTTAGTATTATACGTAATGCATGTAGGCGTTTACATGAACAGGTAAAATATGAAAGTTTCATTTCTTATTGCACTAACAAGTGTGTAACAAAGGGATTTATCAACTCAGTTAATAGACTCATAACTGTGGCTGTTGTGGCGAGGTGCTTTGGTTGGCGCAGAGGGTAAACACTGAAAAATATTTAGAATGAGAATTCATGGAAGTGTATTTTTGAAAGTAGCCAAGATAATCGCGAGAGACATGAAGTTGCAGAGCGTGACATGAAGAGTAAGGCCTGTCACTTGTCACCCCCACAATTGCTAAAGGGCTCACCTAACATTATGTAAACTGAAAACAGGGATAATTCAATTAACCAGTAGTTTCACACCTACTAGTTGCACGGACAGGTGAAATAAATAGAAAAGGCAGAGAGCGCTAAACGCTCTCTGGCCACTATCCCGTATTATGTGATTAATGTTTTTGTTATATTAATATTACGCTATTATTATGCAGCTACTACTATACTAGCAAGAAGAAGTTGAATGTAGTCATAAATAGAAAAGGTGTATTTATATGGCCACAATATATGTGGAGCAATTTTATTGCAGTATAGTGCAAGGATGTAGAAAGTGCATTTAGTGGTGGCTAAGAGTGTGAGTGAAATACGGGGAGCAATTAAAGAGCTAATAGCCCACACATGCATTAAAGGAGATAGGAGATGCCATAAAGATACTCTTGTGCTATTGCCTTGCTGTGACTTAGCGTAATTATGGACTTTGTGCGTTTCCCTTTTTTCTCTGCTCTTTTGTCTGGCTGGCTGAGATAGAGTACAAGTGGAGTTGATTGTTTGTTTGGGTGTCCTGCTTGCTCCCTTCCCTTGCCTAGCTATCTCTATTGACTATGATTCCGTACTAACTACGTAATAACATCTCACACTGTCCTGTTGCTCTTTGCACTATTTTCGTCGGCAGAGAGTAAATGTTCGAATATCGCAGGTGAGTCTGTGCATGAGCAATGATTTGCTATGCTTCTTTGAAGGTGCACTCGCAGCAGAAAAATTTGACTTAGAGCTAGCAATCATTGTAATTACAACCAAATAGACCAAATTCCAATGGCATTGACCTTTCGTAGCTCTGCTTTGTGTTTTCATTTGGTTTCATTGACACTCGGCACACTATTCTACCATGCTCACCTATGCGAATTAAATGGCCCTTGGTTTCTGCCTCAACTTGTGAGGTTCACTTGCAAGTAAAGCACCATGCAGTGCCTACGTACGTCTATTGTAGCATGGCACAACTGAATGCTCAATGATAGTTAATGCGCTGGCTATTAAAATCCCACCTTTTCAGCTCACTGTAAAATTTATTTTTCTGCAAAACTTCGATTTCGCAGATAGGGCAATTCTACTAGAGATATAGAGCGCAAGTCGTTTGACAGAGCTTGTCCATAATTATGTATACAATAGAAAGCTGTTGCGAATACAAACTGCCACAAAGCCATCAACTTGGAACAGAGACACTCTTTTTCAATTAACTCCTAACAAGAGTAGTTGCAGAAAAGTAAATCAATTATAGAATTATTCCGAGTCCATTAAACTATGCGTTGTCAGATTTACGAGGTGTAGTGCCATTGAATTTTAAAATGTGCAGAGCTAATGAAAACTGCTAATAGTTTGCCAATAAAAATAATTTACTTTGGTTTGCCATCAGGTTAGTAGTTTATATATTTGTGGAGCTATTCAATAATACTTGGTTTTGATTAAGGCTTTGTTTATATGCCCAATAGCTTACATTCCCAGGGAAAGTCAGTCAGTAGTAATAAAACTACCTCTGCCTTATTTTTTCTCACGGAACGGGTAATTGCCGACGCCATTCATTCACTTAGCTGATCAGAAATATCGCACATGCAACTCAGCCACATTCCCCCAATCCATTCAACACCTCACTCTTCTACTCTATTCTACTGTATACTTATGAAATATGTTAGTGCTTAATTTAGTGCTTTTGTTTTACTAAACTTGTGTCCACATGCAAATATCGAAATTATATAATGCATTTCATGCACTATACTATCTACATGGATTGTAGCTTAATGGTCCTGTACACATGCAGTGACGGAGGCCATAAAGAGAAACCCACAGCCCTAACACGCTAACACGGGACGATTGCCTTTGGCCCCTGGAGACCACTTAATCCGCCGTCTCCTTTATCCCATAGAACTTACCCACTGTAAACAAATTGCATAACATTTGTCCTTTCATACTATAAGAACTGTATTTATTTATAGCTAGCTGTAGCTACCAATTAATGAGGAGGTAAAATTAATGAAAGAAAACTCTAAAAAAGTTACTGTCCTTAAAATCAAACATTGATCTTTAAACTATAATATCTTACTATTTCTCATAAGCTAGATTAGATTTTCAAAGAGTTAGGACACTTACACTTAAATTTTATTGTTTAAATGTGTCAAAAGGAGAAAAGAGTTTAGATATTCTTGTCATCGTGTTTTTGAACTTCAGAGAAGTCTCAGTGAATCGCAGTCCCGTCACATACAATAGATTCATAAAATGTAAATGATAGTTTAGCATAGGTACAACCGTTCTTCCACTTGCTCCACCATCAACTCTGAATGGAAACACTACAAATAATAATATATCAAATAATTAACAATATGATGCATCAGTCGTAACTACTTAGAGTTCATTCCGTTTACGCTTGCCTGTTACTCTTGAATTTCCATAAAAGTTATTAGCATAATATGAGTGAAATTGAGGTAATAAAATTATATGGCCAATAAAAGAGCGGCTAAATCAACGGGGGCTACTTAGCAGTTTATTGTTGGGTGTTTGCATTGGCGAACAAGAAGGAATAGAGCAGTGCCTGTGAATTTTGCTTACGGATAATTTTACTGTGGTCTTATATAGCTTACTGTTAGTGCAGACAACCACACCCATGCAGCAGGAAGTTTTGGGGAGAAGCAACTAGGTGTCCACTGTCATTAACATATCTGTTAAAATGATATTTGAACATGATTTGCTATCACGCTTAAAGTTGAGGATAACGCGTGTAGCTGTTGCGTATCCGAATTGTATTTGCAGCAGCGTCTGCTAATGAGTGCTTGTTGCTTTCAAAGTCGAGATTTATGTCTCAATCGTATGCCGGAGCTCAAGAATGCCGAAAGATAGGATCGAAATCATTCATACAACAATGGAATGGTTTTTGTAGGAAGGAGGAAGTGCATTATAGAAAAGTTCCATTGTTTCCCTCGTCATAAAAGTCTGACCATGCACCTACTTAACTTAACATTCATTAAGATAAGTCAAGCAAAGCAATGAAATGCAAACTGCGAATGGCGGAGATTGTATCTCAAGACGCGATAGTTAATGGAATAAAATGCTTTAATTCCTTTCTATGTAGATATGATTTCTCATTCTCGGATACTCCCTGCATACATAGCAAATAGCTGCCTACTACGTAGGGACACTATCCTTTATTTCCATTGGAGACACAACAAAGAGGATTGTGTTTGGGAATTTTTAAATCTCAGCATTTAATTTTGGATGGGTGTCTCCACTCATTTAAACAATGTACATGTACTAAATCTAAATGTACGAAGGTTTCGTTGGATTGAGAATTGGAAACAGGTGCATTTTCACTACAGTTTAGCGCCAGATCATTTCCGATCTTTTTACAAAGATAACTGCTGTGATTAGTGATTATAATAACTAACTAACTAGCTACACTACAATCTGCTGTAGCAGGTAATTGCCCTGCGAACTGATGTGATGCAGTGTGCATGTATTTCGTAATGCATTGTAGAAGTAGCTTTCGCATGTACCGAGTGTGTATGTCTATAGTGGCACTGATGCAATGCACGAAGAGTAACTTAGAGGATTAAGCAGTATTTTGAGATGGAGTGGGGGAAGCAGTGCATCAATAGTTGTAATTGTGGAAGGGCTCCACAATACGAGATGGAGTGATATAAATATGCTATTGCTAATATCAAATGTTGCACAGATATTGTGTCCCCACATTGTTGACAGGGCAGGAGAGCAATGGATCTGAGAAGAATCCTGTAATTGAGTAGCAGGTATTTAATAATGCGACTTGAGCTGAACATGCAGAACGACACAGAGCAGAGCAAGGAAAAGTTCAGTTGCATTACGAGAAGTGCAAGTCGTTCAATGTTCTCGACTGTGCTAATAGTACATGTAGATAATTAATATTATCTCTTTGACTGAAGTGAATGAAAAAGCGAAGGTGGCTATGCTCGCTAACTTCTTGCAGCTAATGGCTAAGTAATCTGCGGAAAAAGAGTTGTGTAGTTGTGTATAGGAACTCATGCTAGATAGGATTAGACTGGATCAGCCAGAGTCAGAGATAACTACATGAGTTGACAATTGTCAAGATTGGCATTTTGTGCTCCGCTCACTCGCCGACTCACATTCTGTCTTGTCTCTTGTGGTTTCAAAAATATTTTATACAGGCTGATTATGAATGGGACTATATCAGGAAGGGACAAGTACAACAACGCAACGCAACGTGCTCCCATGCACATCCTGTCCTGTCTCCAACAAAGATGCTTAGTGTGTACGTCTGTGCTAATGTGTGCTACGTACAGTGCTGGCTACAGTAGTGCTGGCTGCGTGCGCGCGGTGTGAACGAACGCCCTTTGTCCCTTTAAATGCTCTGCTAACCTCATCACTATAGCTATAGTCGCTTGATAGAGGGAGATAACCTACCTGTGAGTAGCTTACTGAGTAGATACTGAGTAGCTTCCTTAACCAACGGCAACTTCTCCCTACCTTCCTTCACTTTGACTGAGTGACGTCCACTGTCTTACTCTGCTGCACTAAGCTACATTACGCACCACTCAGCCTATCCGTCTCCACTTTTCACTTTCCCCTCTTGTCCACTTCTTTGCCCAAAAAGTCCTTTGACTCCTCCACTCTCAACTCCTGACTTAATCTTCGCATTATTATTACTCTATCACTTGACATGTTCGTCTCTCTTTTCTTTCCCTATATCGTCATCCTTATCATTAAGCGCATATTCATATAGCACATCATAGAATGCCTACACCTCTCTTTGCTTACCTTACCAATCTGTTTATTGTCCTCTATGGGAAATCAGATTTATGTAATCCGCCATGGAATATTCCTGTTCCACACATTAAAGCAACAGATAGCTCAGTTGCATTTCGCATAGCCAGTAACAGCATAGTCATTTTCTGTGCAAGTGCAACAACGCAGACTGAACTGAAGCAATTGAAAAGTATTTATTATATTTATTATATTTATTATATTTATGAATATTTGTCAGTCCGGAAGCATAATTTCCAATTCAATTGAAAAGTAATTAATCGTTCATTTTATTGGACTGATGAAAAATGCCACGCTAAGCCTTGCACTATGATAAAGAATTCAAAACAAACAAATATAATTTTCCATTCCATATTAGTAGCTTAAAGGCTTGTTCATATAATGCTAAATCGACTATTACATGCCGCCTTAAAGTAGGCCAAATAAAAAGTTCCAAACATAGAGACGCAAGATGCATAACTGCTCTGAGTGAAATCAAAAATGTTTGTATCGTGCTCACTGCAAATTAATGAATGCTACATTCTTTTTCATTCTCTGTAGTTTGACTTTGATTTGACTTTATATTGTAGTTCAGTAGATCAACGTATCAAGTCGCATCGGTTAAATATAAATATAATAGAAAAATAAATACGCATATCCAATAACCTGAAAGCAATGCATTTGGGGACGTATTTATCTATCAGTTTGTAGCAGAGAGTGACTAGCACTGGTTAGTGCAGCATGTACACGAACGAATACAAATACCTAGACGTGCGACAAAAATAGAGTACAATGCAGAATGCAGGGAGCCTGCTTATCAACGGCTATATATATTCCAGCACTGTGTTATGTTGTAGTGCAGTCTGCCATTATTGGATCAAAGTGTCAAATTGCAAAACAAGACACACTGCCAAATTGAGTTTGCCTTTGGGTAGTCGTTAAATTGTAGCTATGTTTCTTAGGGAAGTAAATAAGGGATTAAAGGATGTAAACAAGATAGAGAGATTCGCAAGCAACATGCTTACATTTGTGTCCCTACGCCTCAGTTAACGTAGCTGTTGCTGTGTTCGTAGGTTGGCACAAATGCTACGTAGTCATTGAGGTGTTATTACAGTTCTGCTCATACAATGACTCATTTATTCCATATTTATTCATTCATTTATGTCTTCGTGCGACATTTCTTTGACACAGGAGTGGAAGCTGCTGAATTTCTGCAATATTAAATGTTTATAATATTTAGTGTATTCGGACGGAGACGCATAAGCTAGCACCATTCTCCGTGGCTGTTTACTACCTACTACCCCAGAATTTTATGAGCAAATTTTCTAGGAATAGACAAGTAATTATGAAATGACACTTTGGTGTCGGCACTACTTGCATTCAAACACTGACCATGAGCACCAGAATAGAAGATGGCAATGGTATTGTATAACAGGAGCTGGATCGGCTATAACGAAAGTGAGCACATTGTCAGTGAGCACTTCCAGAGCTAAGAATGAGCAAGGGACAGAAGAAGATGAGCACACTGTCAAGTTGCTTCCGCAGTACGCACCAATTCATAATAGGGGAATAATTGATTGCCTCGCTATTGCTGTGCAGCTAAATGCTATCTCTCCTCCTTTCCACCTGCACACGAGATGCTGCAATGTGCAATATCCAAATTTTGTGGATTGGACAGGGAAGGCGATGGATGCTACTCTACTTCCATGACTTCCACATGCACACAATTCCAACCACTTTATTGCTCTCTGCCCTATCACAATGCTACGTGTGTCCTCCTATTAACCTTAATGACATGTTGCCAAAACCCATCAAAAAGCCGTAACATATTTGCGGGTAACTTCCACTTTCAGTTCCTCTGTCTAACCTACTAATGTGAAGGATATCTTAGAGTGATATTTTGAGACACACTAAAGTATGCACTCATCGGCTCACATAACTTGCACTCGGTGCAAATCTGAGCAATATTGGCCTTGTGCGAATACCCTCGCATGCCTTTCTGCTCTTTAGTCATCTCAAAAGAGTCAACAAAGAAAGCTTCCTAAATATTTTCTGTGATGCAACTGTCACTTAGAAATTTGTCAATTGCAGTAGTTAATAACTAAAATACTATTGCATTGCACAAGGCAGTACACCTCAAATATGTATCTCAACAGTAATACATCAGTTGTAGTCGAAAAGATATTGTACTATTTTCCTTGAACTATTCTACCTTTTCACGACATGAGTTGGGTTTGGTTAGACAAGCGAAAATTAAAAAAGCAACTTACACGATTGGTAGTAGTTTTTCAGCAAAAATTGGTAAAAATTGAGCGTTACATAAGGCAAGACATGGTGAAGATATGGGACAATTATTAGGTGTTTAGAAGAAATGTCTTTAATGCTCATCATATATTTGCACTTGTAAAGCTAAGACTGAAACCCAGCCAGAAATAAGAATTGGATGACGAGTGAATTTAGGTGTCCGCCGACAGCGCGTACTTCATTTGCATAAAATGCCATCGACAGTCTGCTTTTCATTACATCCTGAATGGCATTAGCAATCTATGCATGGCAATGCATTGTAAAATGTAACTGAGGTGGTTATGCTGCTGTAATAGGGTAGCTGATAAGAGTGGTGCTGCGCTGGTGTCGTATGTGGAACTCATTGTTAGTAGATGGCTAGAGCTACCCTTGAATTTAAAAAAATGATTGAATTCCTTGAAAGATGAATGCTAACACAGAGACAGTTATTCTCTGCTTGGCTCAGCCCCCATTTCATGTTTCTCAAAGTCTGCCTGCTCTCATGCACTCTCTGTGCGCCTATCCATTGTCTACTGCAATGTTATTTACACCTACACCGTCTATTCTCTTCTCTAACGTTCTACTCAATTCTGGACCGATTGCACCTGTCTGTGTAGCTTACTTGTAGGTCGCTACTCTACATATAATATGTCCAAGCAATACTAATGCCAAAAACACTTTACTTCACTCTTATTTTCAAAACGACAAGCTACTGTCTAAGTAGATGAACATTCGTGTTTAGTCGACCTTACTGAAGACATTAGTTCAATTACATTGTTCAAATAGCTAAAAAATAATAACGGCCATCTTGACCCAGTACTGTTCAACACAAAGTTTAGCCGGGCTGACAACAGCCTTAATCGTATCCAAGAAGTCAGCAATCAACCCAAAAATTAAGCATCAGTGTAGAAAAAATTGAAGCAATGACTACATAAAACAAAATCTGACATTCAAAACCGTAAGTATGCTTTTCCGTCGGCGAATACATTTTTAATCAATGTCTACATCTCTTTTTGTACATTACATATTGTGCTTGACTCATACAATCGAAGTATGAAAACCACGTTGATATAACTCCCGGATGGTCGACTTGCAAAAGAGAGGGAAGACCTTGTTTCAGAAGAACCTGTTTTAGTATCACTGATGGATCGAAAAATGTCATCGACAAATATTTTACTCAGTCTAAACAGTGTCATGAATTTTTTGAGTGATGAAAGCAATTACAGGACTGTATTTTCTGTAACTTGCAAACAAGTCCTATTTTTGTATTCGAAATGGATGAAAAACAGTAAATCCGTGCAATAAATCTGATCGGCATTTGACGCTGAAGTTCTTTTGAGGTGTTTGTCTGACTGTTGTGTTTGTGGCACTTGTGTCTCTGCTAATTCTCCAATAACTGGAAGAAAAGTGCAGGCAGAGATTGAAGGAGCAACTGAAGGGAAATATTGGTAATCGAGGAAACCATTTATTAATACGGTACTGTAGTGCCTTAGCGGCCATAGCAAACAGAAAGCATAAGACGCCCATCATCAAAGATCATTTGATTGTTCGTAAGTACTACTTGCAGCTACTGCGAAAACAACTGCCGCAAATGTAATCTGAAATCCTTGCTTTTTAACTATAGCAACTCCTTCATTTTTTCTGCAGGAAAGTAAATGTTGCAAACTGCATCGTGCATGTACAAAACGCCTCGAATTTTCCATTCATCATAAATTCGTACTGTTCCTTGTCTGTCAGCATACAGCCATCACGACCATTCACTCCGTGAATGTCGTGAAAAAGGAGTCGTCATTCCTGATATTGGAATTGATGGACATCTACTTAGACTAGGGAGCAAAGTTTATTTCTATGGTTAATTAGAGTGGGTTCCGGAAGCAATTAAAATAATTAGACGAGTAAGCGGCATATGTGTTTGTGTACATCCATTTGGGTATGCATAATTAGCAGTAGTCCAGCTTTGCTCTTTCAGCAACTCCCATCCACAGCCAACTAGCCCACTTTATCCTAGTCATTAGTTGCTATGGACCTAAAGATACCCAACGGAACTCCTACTTATTTTCTTGATTGACCTACATGATAGGCTTAATGTAGGATAGTATAAGTATAGCATTTACATGCGTATGCTTGGCATCCAAAAACACAAAAAATAATTTAAATTATTCGATCCTGCATTCGATTTCCAAGATATTACATGACCTTCAAAAGTTCTGAGAAAATTGTTTATCTGCTAACTGTAGCCTTAGCGTCTTCTTTAGCCATAAATTATATTTGCAAGGCAAACATCAGCTACAGTTATAAGAAAAATGTAATTAAATGGAAATATGCATTTCAATGTGTAAGCCATTACAACGGAAATGAATTCCACGTGAAACATACTTTCCGTAGGTATAAATAATTGATTTGTACTTTTAGGTTTACTCTCTTAATTATGTCCATTTTTTAAGCATTGTGGCAGAGGCAGTTTTAGTATTTGCATTCTCATATTCCAGCAGAATTTGGCTAAATTACAATGGATAATAGGAATACTACAGATACGTTTGCTTTTTAATTATACGAGAGATGAAGTAATTAATAAATGATGTTTGCTAATGTAGCCGAAGAGCGACTGTAATTATAAATGCTGATATTGTAGCTTCAACAGTTTGAGGCAACTTTTCCATAATATCACTTTGCCTATATTCTGTAGCAAACTATTCAACTAATAATTATGTTTGTTTGTTGTCGTTACTTTATTTCTGTCCCCTGAACTTGTGACTTACGTTTCATTTGGTAGGTCGTATTATATGCTGCCGAATTCCCTAGTATCAATAAAATGCTCACAATCAACTTGATGATAAAATGTGTTGTAATTGACATTTAGGAGGTAGTCTACTTTTATAATAGTCAAGTCCTTCATGACAATGTCCCGTGTGTGTTCACATTATATTTTATATGCATGCTTTGAAAAGATACTCGTATGCATAGTGATTCCGATATATATAATATATTTAATGTTGATACAAATCGATACCTCGCACGTATTGTTCAGTTTAAGCAATAAAGCACTTTGAAATTGTTTAAGAATATAATGGCAGTTTTAATGCTCCCAATTGCGATTAAAACAAATATTTAGTGTAAGAGTAAATTGAACATTGAGTTAATATAAACATTTCTCAAAATTTCTTAGAAGCCAACAAAGCAATGCATTAAGTATTAAGTACTTTGTATTTTATAATCTTATTATGGTTGCTAATATGGTGTTAAGTTAACCCATTTAATTTTCCATTGTTGTAGATATTAGAACTACTTCGGTGGAAGTTCTCAGTTAAATTGTTTTCCAGGTACTATATCGTTTGTACTACTACTACTACTATTAATTTAGACTGCAATGTATTAGACTAGGAAGAGTTGAAAGACTTCACCATTCGTTTCAGTTCAATTTGCACACACTACTGTGTTGTTTGCATTGCAATGTGAGCGACACATAGACATACTAAATAGTATAATAGTGTAGGAATAGACGCGCACTATCGTATTCTCCCTGTGTTACGAGTTGA
>JAAAYG020031604.1:0-15277 GCA_009936455.2 Tomocerus minor
ATCATATAAAAATTACCAGACAGAAGAAAATGCAACTGCAGTGGCAAATGTTATGTAAATTGGAATCGACATTAAAATAATTCTATTTTGAATTGAATGCACTGAAATTCCTATGCGTGTGCTACTAGAAGTACTCATTGGGGATTTAATACTTATATAGGTACTTTCTCCCGTTTCTCCCGTTTCTCCCGTTTCTCCCGGGTGGGTGGGAGAAATTAGTAAAAGGTGGGAGAAAGCGAACACTGCTTCGAAGAAACTAATTTTACACAGCACTCGACTCGACTTACATTTTGTGTCCTGCAGTACTCAATACTCAATGCTGGGAAGCTAAAACATTACAACACTATTATATCTTTTAGGTACCTACTTTATAATATCTGTATATCTGTATTTATGATACGCATAACGGACAGGCCTGTAAACACGTGTAAATCAGCCGATAATTTAAGGAGGGGTTGACACAATTTCCAGTCCTGATTCGGCGAGAACGGTCTAATGTAGAGCAATGAAATAAACATTATTGAAATCTACTCATATTTTTAGAGGGAACAAGTTTCTAACATTTTCAAAAATAAAATTTTGTAAGGAAAAATTTGGGTGTTTTTGGATTGAAATGCATTGGATGCATTGGAAAAAATATGTTTCAATTAATTTTTTTCGCATATTTTAGAATGACAAAGTTTCATAAGTCAGAAACGTGTGCCCTACATAATTTTTTCCAACTATGTTACTTTTCCTCAAACTGTCGGCATCTGGGCTGGAAAATTTTGCACTTTAAATTAGACTTGTCACGACGGCCAAAACGACATTTAGAAAGCCTTATGGGAAAATTTTCAAATTCTTGCGCAAGGTATACTGTCTCATAGAATCCTGTCAAGTACTCCTTAATAGAAGTTGCTGATTGCTGTGTGAGTATTATTTGTAATAATATTATGAGTATGATAATATAACATGGTACTAGGGCATAGTATGGTTTTTGATAGTCTGAGTCTGATAAATATTTCGCAAAGATTTGTTTGGAAAGTTTACAGTCTTTAATGTCAATAGTTCATGCTGTCAACTGTGTTCGATTATCACATGTGATTCAAATTCAAGGTCGTACATAGGGCAGTTGATTTATTTGCAAGTTTATTTACCACCACTACCAGTTGAAAAAAGCAATACGAATAACACCTACTCTAAATACTCAGTTTGCTGAAGCTCGCCATGGACTTGTCAAAAAATTGGCTATTTAAAACTCTACTGGAAATTTGGACAATTATTTACAAAGCTATAGTTTTGTTGAAGGAATACATCATTAATATAGCAGGTAAAAACATCAAAATTAATGAGATATTTATAATATCACGTTAAATGTTTTAGACCAATTTTTAAATAGTTTTATTGTTTCTAATTAAAAGTAGTTTTGAAAAATTGAAAAATCTAATATTTAAAATAGTTTGCGAAGTAGGTTTTGCATAATTTTGTATTAATAGAGGCAATTATCTTTAAACAGGTTTCAAAAAAACAAAATTAAAATCGGAAAGCCAGGAAAAAGGTATAAAGGATTTGCCTGGACCAACATCATTTCCCTTTTTTGGAACTACACTCTCAAGTTGCGAGTTAAATCCTACCAATTTGAAGGAGTCAAACGAAGGTATATTTTATTTCATTGCAACTACCGATAGGAAACATTAGTTATCTTAAGAAAATATTTTTGTTTAACGAAAATTATGCGCATAAAAATAAAAAGCCGTAATATCATGTTTATATTTAGTAAACTTTGCTAAGTACGGACCAATATTTAAACATGAATACTTTTGGAATATCCCTATTGTCGCAATCAGCAATCCTGACGATATTGAAACAATTTGCACATCATCGTCTCTTCGTCCACCAATGGCCATCATTGCTGCATATCGAGCTTTGAATATAGAAAAATACCACACACTCGGAATTGTCAGTGCGTAAGGATAATAATTTTGAGATCTATTTAATTAAAACTAAACCAGCCCATTATTTTATCTCATTCTTTGTAAAAAAAGAAACTATTCAATAGATTATTGAGCATAGATTGTGTGTTGCCATTTGACCCCGGAGATTTGCTCCGGCGTCGGCAGCGCAGGATTTATATCAATAATATTGATAATACGAGCTTTTTTCAAGGCTGGGAAGTATTCGAGGTTATATTATTATAACAAAAACGACTGCCGCGTAAAACGCGAAGTATCATTATTTATTTTGTGTATAATCTATTTACTATGAAAAATCAATTCCAACCAAAATTTTCATTAATTTTTCCTAATTCAGAAATGGAGAAGAATGGCAAAAATTGCGCAAAAAGGCAACACAACATGTCTTGAATACGAAATTCCTGAATTCACTGATATCGGGTTTGAATGAAATTGCGGACGACTTTTGCAGAAACGTTTCTTTAAAGGGGCCCA
This sequence comes from Tomocerus minor, assembly GCA_009936455.2. NCBI lineage: Eukaryota > Metazoa > Arthropoda > Collembola > Entomobryomorpha > Tomoceridae > Tomocerus > Tomocerus minor. The sequence goes on from JAAAYG020031604.1 coordinate 2,427, forward strand.
TATTTATTGACGCTGCTGATTTTTTCGTCACTTACCCTTGTGAAAGTAACTTGCGTACTTTATTCCAATTAATAAGCGATTACAATGTTTTTCTTATTTATTGACTGCTTCAAAATGAAGTTCTAAACTAGGTACTCTCATATTTTTGTAATAATGTATGTTTTTTACTGAAACTTTTTTGATTTACCTTTAGTTGCATTTTATTTGTACCTTGGAAGGCGCGTTGGATTCATTACAAAAGATGAAGAGATTCCTGATCATTTAAAAACATTTATTGCCAACTCTTACAAATACTTTCAAGCGTTTAGCAAATCCACCCTTGGGTTTCCCTGGTGGCAGTACTTGCCCACAAAAGTTTGGAGAAATTTTGTTGCAGCTGAAGATCAACTGTACAGGTAGTTACATGTTTTAATTAATTCTGATTATATTCCTAAGCAATGAACAAACAATTATTGGCGTTTGCAAATGGGATTGAAGGGATTCTTTCATGAGTCAATATAAAATTCACTGATTTGCAGTTTTAATCCATGCTTACTTAATTTTGCTATTCATGGCTGCAGTATAGTTCAAAGATTAGCCGACGAGTCAAAAGTTGAAAAAAAGAAAGTACCTGGAGTAAGGAGTTTACTGTATGAGCAACATCTGTCACCATCGGAAGTACAAACTCTTACACTAGAATTTATAATGGGAACAACTGACCCGGTAAGCAATTCCTCCTTGAATACTTTTCGGTATTTTGTAAAACTATATTGGTTTACTGCCACTAAAATTAATTTTTTAAATACATTTTCTATTGGGATTTGTAATTAAACTGAGAAAAATAGTCGTTTTTTACAATATCTGTTTATTTAAAGACGTTTGTAATTTGGGAATCGTACTTGTATAAAATATTGTCATTTGTGGTTTTTAAAAACTTTTATTTTGTAAATGATTATTTTTTAAATGTGGTAACTTGAATTTATGTTATTATGGTTTAGTTTTTAATTAAAACCTACACCATAACAATATAAATTAAAGTGTACTTTTAAAAATACACTTTTACAATTCGAGACTTGATAACTATTTCGTATAACACTTTTTTATGCAACATAATAATTTATTGCTAGTGTTACTTAAGTACTTATGCTAATTAACTGAACTATGATTCCGTAAATAAGCTAACATAATTTTCTATAGGTACTTCAAGCTATTATCTTAACTCTTTACTGGATATCAAAACATGAAAAAGTTCAGGAAAAACTTCACGAAGAATTGAGATCTGTTTTGCCCAATAAAGACTCAGCCATTGACGAAGAATGCTTAAATCGCCTAGTGTATTTACAGGCATGCATAATGGAATCATTTAGATTCTCTCCAACAGCCCCTAATGTGGCCAGAATTACTGACAGTGAATTAAAAATTCAAGGATATCAACTGCCTGCATATGTAAAATTGAAATAAGCCATTTTAAAATAATAATATGATGATTGGAAGTTATGAGAATATTTTATGTTTAAATAGACTGTCGTCATTGGTCAGAGTTGGCATTCCTACTTGCAAGAAGAAAATTTCTACAAAGCAAAGGAATTCATTCCGGAGAGATGGTTGTTGAATTCAGATGGAGGACCAATGTTCCAACCACATCGTAAAAATATTGTGCGTCTGTTTGGAGGTGGAAAAAGAATCTGTCCGGGAAACAAATTCGCCCCGCTCTCCGTCAAAATTTTGCTCGCGAAGTTATTTCGAAACTTTGATGTTAAATTCTTGGAGGACTTGGAAATTAAATACGTCTTTCTTGTTTCAGCGGTAAATTCCGTTGATATTCAGTTCACGGAATATGAAGATTAATGATCGAAAGACAAAAACTTTTACTAAAAGATGACTGTCCCGTTTTAGTAAGATTTAAATTTAGATAATAGAACTGTACTATCTGATGAAAATAGTAAAACTAAACCCCATTACATATGAAATTCCGAGAACAACTTAAATCGTCATTTACTTAATAGTATTATTATTAAATTATTTCGACAAATTTATACATAAAAAAACTGTAAACTTAGCAGTTTATCGAGAGCACTATTTAACATTTCGCAGTCAGGTATTCAGGTCATTGATCACCTATACTCTAATAATGTCTTTCCTTTCAAATTTAATGATTTATAAACGTAGCTTACTGGATTGAATCAAGTCACAGCATATATTTAGACTTTATTACAGTATTTTGTAATTTGGTCATACCGTATAATATAATTTTTTAACTATTTAGAAAGATCATTGCTCCAAGTATCAGGACAGCGCAGAATAGAAATAGCGGAAGTACTGCATGATCACCTCCTGTATCTTTTTCCGAACCGGCATCTGTTACCAAATAATCTACAACCAGCAGAAATTAACTCAATAACTAACGTTCCAATTTGCATTCTTCTTTGCAGACTTATAACGTTTGAGAGTTCTATGTGTCAAAATATTAATTACTTTTCAAGGAATTTCTATCGAAGCCGTTGTCGCGTTCAACTTGGCATTCCTGTTCCCAATCACCTAAGCTGAAATTATTGACAACGGTTTTGAAATTGTTAACATAGCAAGGGCTTTCACAGTTCGGAAGTTGCATTTTGTGTGGTGCTACTGACGAATCATTTTTGTAGAGGACCTTAAAAAATAAGTTTAGTAAATTACTATGCAGTTTTATTACGATTCATTAATCCTTTTAAAGATCTGAATTCGTTGGAAATGAAAAGTGGAGAAGTTTCCTTACATTTACGAAGTATTGATTTTCGTCGTCTCGATGCAGTTCAAAAATTAATGTGGCCCCGTAGTACGGCGGCTGTTCAATATCTGGATGATAAATGTTAAGAGCCATCATTATGTCAACAACTGTTCGATCATGACCTGAAAACACAACCATTTTCCTCCTGGCTGAATTATTTTCCTCTTTCAATCTAATGACTTCTTCCACGTTAGAAATCAATTTCTGGGCCAGGGGACCTGATCTGAGAAAAGTCCACAGTTTATTAGTATGCATTTCCCTATGTATAGCCATCAGTAATCCTGTGAAGGGTTTGTACTGTAGAACTCGCTTCGTCCACGCTGGCAATTCTAGTCCATTCTCTTCCTAGAAACAGTTTAAAGCAATTAAGTTGTGTAATTGTACGTCACTTACATGAAATCAGTAATTATTAATTTTTATATACATTTTTGACCAAACAATCAATTTAAATGTTTCCTGTGGAATTAAAATTATTATTCAAAATATACTGAAAACATAATTTGATTACGTAATAATTGACTGAATATTATTTTATATTAAATATTTTACTCAGCTCTACCTCAATTTGAAGAGCTTGTACAACGTATGCTACTGTGACAAGATTTTTTGCTGTGAACCCAGAATGGCTAACAATGTAGTCAAGCATTTCCTTGTTGTCCTCTAATAATTTATGTGTAAATTCAGACTTGAATATCAGGTCTTTCAATATTTCGGCCATTTTCGGACACGACTCAGTGACCTCGACATACTGAAACGTTATTGAAATATTTTATACTGTTTTTGAATTATTTTGGATTCTATAGTCCCATGCACTTGTGTATAAGTCTGTAAGAATAAACAATGAAAGTCTAACTCGGTCATATTTCTTTTCAATCGTTCGAACTGGAATGGGGTCCCAGTGCATATCAGGGTTCCATTGAGATTCCAAATTATTCTCTCGGTAGAGTCCTGTCAGAAATGCTGACGCGCTGATTATCGTCCGATCTCTATCCGAGCTAGCCACATAAATCTCATCTTCTACGTATTCTTTACTCAGGAGTCCTGGATATCTTTCACGAAAATAAATTCCCAGGTCATACATTCGCCGCTTTCCTTTCTGACATAAGATTTTAAAGAAGTTATTTAGTAAAGACGAAGCACAATAATAAATAAGACTTAAAATAATAACTATTGTATGTGAATAGGTGTAAGATATAAATTGTTTATATATCGTACTTCAGTGATATAGTTATAGCCACCAGGCCAAAATGATTCGTTATAAGGATCATTAGGATATGTCATCTCCGGATTTTTGTCTCCATGTCTGAAAATCTGTTCCCAATCAAGAACATTTCAATATTAAATATTGAAATGTACATACTTGAAAGTTATTACTGCTAGTGATAAAATAATAAATATAAATAGCTTATTGAGCGTACCATTTGCACAAATTGTAATGTTTCTTGTCCATTGACCTCAACATTTGACTCAGCAATACTTGAAGACATAAAAATTGTCAATGCCACAGGACAGCTAAAGATTAGTATCAAGTTTAATTTGTGAAGCCTCTTCATTTTAAAAATGTACGTCTTTTGGCACTAAATGTTTTATAATCTCGAACAAAACTGTGTAAATTGGAATGAAGAGTATTCAGTGTGGGCAGCGTCTACTCAAATGATGTAACATGAATGAATTAAATGTGTTACAAACTGCTTTCCCATGCAATTACTGTTGACATCGAAGTAAAACTGCGGAGATAAGCTTCAGGCAGACGTGTTTGTATCGATTATAAAACGCAGAAAATATAATACACAGAAAAGACAGGCATTTATCTTTTATCGCTGTTTATATTAAACCTCAAATCCTAAAGCGATGTCAGTGACCAAAAATGTAACACTGACTATTCAGAATGACGATATACCCATGTGTTGTGTACAAATATTAAAAAGCCAGTAGTATAAAATGCAAATAAGAATCTCTGACTGACAAATAAAGAGTGTTTTTACAGCATATCAATTAGATCGTATTATTGAGGCATATGAATAAGATGATGTAAATACTTTACTTGAAGTATTTGAAATATAAGGTACGCTTAGTATGAATAAAAATATTAAGCATTTGCTTTTGCTTCTGTCAAAAGTGGCACCATAAGGTTTTGCTTTATCGACAAAAGTATTTACTTCTTTCCGAAGTAAACACTAACATTTGGCAGGAATAAAAACAAGCATTTACTTTCAGTGCTTCGTCGACATAGATTTCTTTTATTCATAAACTTCAACCATTATCTGGGAGGCTTTTGAGCACCAGCAAGTACTCGGTATCCGGTGACTTTTGAGTACACTTGGAGCGCCTGCTCAATAGTAACCGGATACCTTTGAGGACCTCAGGAAAAGTTGACAGCCTCACTTCAAAACACCCGACAATGCCATCTTCACTAGCAGTCCGTCATACCCCAGTGAGGGGTAGGTGTACAAAGACATATTGGGTTATATTTATTTCTTTTTAGTTAGGTTCGTCCAAAATTTGAAAATAGAGACGGGTATTTTCGAATATCTTCGTCAAAAATCTCCGTTACATAGGTACCCGCCAAGTTTTTTTAATTTCGTACGAACTTAACCTAAAAAAGAAATAAACATACCCCAATATGGGCCGTCTTTGTACACCTACCCGTCACTGGGTTCTAAGGGAGTGCAAGTGAGGATGGCATTGTCGGGTGTCATCAAGTGAACCTGTCAACTTTTCGTAAAAAGTATCTTGTGCTCTTGGGGTGCTCAAATGTATCCGGTGCCTTTTGAGCAGATGCTCCAAGGGTGCTCAAAAGCATTCGATGACTTTTGAGAATGTGCTCCAAGAGTGCTCAAATGTATCCGGTGACTTTTGAGCAGATGCTCCAAGGGTGCTCAAAGGAGTACCTGCTCAAAGGTCACCGGATACTTTTGAGCATGTGGTGGTGCTCAAAAGTTTCCCAGATTTATCCATTTACTACGTCGCAAAAGCTAAGCCTTATTCGTACCTCTCTTTGATATTCCAAATTTCAAACCTGTTTGTTTTGCTTTGACAGAAGAGGATTCAGCGGAAGAGTGCCGAGTGTCGTGTTCTTGACTTCATTAAAATGATTTTAGTTCGAACACTTTCATACGACACGCTTGTCATTTCAGTAGATTTTGAGTTCGCAGAGTATATCAATTATAATTGAAACTCAAATTTTCCACTTCAGTAATAATGTGAAAGGGAAAAAAGCTTTGCGCAATTAATTTTTGGGATTTCTAAATACCATCATGACTTTCCACAATTTTAGAAAATATATCTTTTCAATTCCAATATGATAAAAAGGCCTTACATACGTAAATTCAGAGAAGGAAGTCTGAAAATTCTATTTTCTAATTTGCATGTGAAATTCTTGTAAAGAGCTTCAACGTTTATAAAATAAAAAAATGAAAAGTCTATTTGAATCACAATTCAGTCAAAATATTCATGAGATTCATGAAAGGCATTTTCAGATCCACTTCGAGACAACTTTGTTTCTCAGTGGACGGAACAACGGTGAAGAGCTAATAGGAATGATACGCAAATGTTTATTTACATTGCTACGCGGGAAACTCATAATGTTTGAGCAACAGGTGGTTGGAGTTCCTAATAGAAGTAAGGAATACAGAGCAATAATGCATAATGAAATGAAATGATTGAAAGTTTTATTCGTTCGTCTGAATTCACGAACAACAATAAAATACATTAATGTTGGATGTTACAGTTAAACAATCGAATCGATATTAGTAATAATAATTAATGATAATTAATAACAATTCTATGGCGTGTTATTTCCGTCATGTATAATATCAATACTGGAAATACTGTACATGTTACATTAAATGAAGAAAAAATCATTGTATACTCTGTCCTTTACCACTATGACATGATATTGTGGAATCGGCCGAGTCAGAAGTCGTAGCAAACATCTGACGCTTGCTTGACCACAATATTCGAAAGAAGCAGAAGGACATTTTAAATGAGTCAGGGATGACTATCATATATTTTGGATTACTATTATTCTACCATTTGAGCTTCCGTCTCCTATGTACCCCAAAAGTGTTACTTAAATGAAACATACCTACATATAATACGGATACAGAACAATTACAATCTGAGTGATACATGCAGTATTCACAACATGCAATAACTAATGCAAATATTTACAATGAAATAGCTTCATATAGGAAAACATTAAGGAAATACTATTTCGACGCAATAACAAACTAAAGCATGTTGGAAGACTTGACTAATCCATCATCTATTTTAAGCTAGTTAATAATACAATGATTTAAATAATGGAAATTCAAATATCATATAGCATAGTATAGGTTATCACATCATTCATTTTTTAAGTCACCAAACATTAGCACCAAAAGGCACTGTAATTGCAAACGTTTTAAAACTCTCGTAGCCCATTACCCGATTCAGTATTACATTGATCTCAGAGATTCAAAAGTATATAAATCAACGATTTAGCACAGTTAAAAGCAAAATGGTGCCCGATGTGTTTTATAACATTATAACAATTACAAATATAGAGACATCGACATCTCGATTCCAAATATTGGCGAGGCTATTATAATCTCAAGATTTGTGATGTTTTGATTGCAATTTTCTTAAAAACTACTGCGTTTTGACTGAGCATTTTACAGTTGCCTATAAATCTAATTATTCTAAAAGTTAAAAAGTTTTGACTAAAACAGATTTCAAACGATAACAAGCGTATAAAATTAGAATAAATACTCACAACATATCCAAACGAACTGTTTACAGCACAGAAAATGAAAAGTATTTGAGCCTTAAAGTCCTTGAAATCCAGACGTCAGTCTGAGAAGTAGCTTTTTAAACCACTAGACAAATCTGTACGGCCTCTCACTGACTATGAGAATTCTTTACAATAATTAATAGAGCAATCAATTAAGTTTGTGTCACTTATTTGTTCTTGTGCCACATAAGACAATATTTAAACAGTATATCTTGAAATAGTCGGTTATTGTAATAGAAGGGGCTGTAAAAGAAGAAATTCGAATAATAAGCAGTCGCAAACCACCAATAGAGATTGCACATGAAAAATAAAAATTCCTTTAAAGTTGTCGATACTTTTAAAACCCCATTCAACACCAGTATTTCAAATTATAATAAAGCTCAGCTAAATGGAAGTTTGACACAGCAGAGACATACGGCACGAAATCAAAATTAAGTTTACAACTTAGTGTAAACATTTGGCGTAGTGCTTCTATTCCACAAAACTTCATCTTAAAATATCTTCCTCCATTCAAAATTTGTAGAGGCAGGCAGTAAGTAAGACAGCACCAATACCTATAAAAGATTAAAATAAAATAATTGCGGATTAATTGGGGGCAAAAGATATTTTTTAAAGATTACTAAAATTAATACAAAGGTACGATTAATGCTTCAAATGTCAACTAAACACGTTGTAATTAGCTTTAAATTCGCAATCATTTGTCCCGATGCAAATTAAAATTACTGGATAATAAAAAGTTTAGCGATTTTAAATATGTTACGAATGGTTATAGTAAATACCTCAATAAGAATTCGTAGGAATGCTACAAATATGTTCCCCGTTTCATCCTTCCACGGAAGCCATCCCCTGTCGGCTTCAAAGACCCCTTTTAACATGATAAGCTCGTTAGTTTTGGCTTGTTTCACAATTTGAGCAAATGCTGTAGGAGTAGTGTAGATTTCAAAGGCATGAGCTTCAGAAACCCCAAAGGCCATGCTCAATAATTTTACAGATATTTTTCTACTCCTTGATAATGAATTTTTGACTGCGTCGAAACTGTTTTTAACAATGCAAATTTTGTCGTCGGTAATGTTGAACAGCTTTGATAGTCCACCACCAGCGTGAAATACCTCCATCACAGCAGCCACACAGGTGTATGAAGTAGGCCTCCTTTGGTATTTACTAATCCTCCTAAGTAAATAAAACAAAATTATCAATCAAGAAACATAAATAAAATTTTACGCTACTCATGAAGCCACCAATGATTACGAAATTGTCATCTAGAAGTGTTTAATAGTAAATGTGCGACTGACTAACAATAAGATAAATACTTACATATGTTGCAAAATAACTGTGCACTTACTTTAACTTCAAAAGAACTGAATTCGAAAGCTACAATGTTCTTTTTAAACTTTCTCAAACGATGTGTAAATAAATACAACAAATGAAAAGCATTTTGAATGTTTTTTTAGAGAAATACTGCTTGCATTAAAGCATTTCAAGTTTTTGAAAATATAAGATGTTTAAATACCTCAATAGTCCATAACATATCCTCCTTTTCGCAATCAACTTGTTTAAAATTCCAATTTTGGATTGCATGGCTTGTGTGTCTAATGTGTAGAAGTGGAGAATCACATCAGCTTCTCTTTCCATATCTTTTACGTCCTCCTCATAATTATCCATAATCAGAATTTTATTCCTTTTGAAATATTTCCCAACCGGAAGTGGATATTCACGAGGACCAAAACTCATGTACAAATTTTTCTTTGAAGTCCCACGCTTTAATTTTCTTTCATAGCTTCCATATTTTTGAATTTCCAACGATACATGGCCAAATGTAACCCAGTTTAATGGGAACCAAATGTATAATATCACAAGATCCTGACCATTTCTGAAATAAACAAATTATTTAAATCTATCATTTTTCATTCGAGCAGTATATTTAAAGTGACCACATGAAACTTTTAATGCACAATTATTTGCATTGACATTTTCTCGCATATACAATGAGTCATTTCATTTTATGAAAACTGGAGTCCAAATACCAAACTCACTTATTATTACAAATCACTAATTATTAGAGACATTTTAAAGATCACAAAGAATATAAGTCATAAGCATAATGCTCCATTTTATATTTATATTTTAAATACAAAATTAATTAAAAAAAATGTCATTATTTTATATTTTAAGAAAATATATGACTTGAAAGAACACTCTCGAAACTGGATAGATAATAATTAATGATGCTAATTAAAAAGTAGATAATAAATTACATAGGATAATACCGTTTTAGTGCGGCCCGATTTTTTAACTTCTTCCATTTCAGGTAGTTCAATACACGGATTAATAAAACATATAATAGAACCAGTATTAATCCAGTAATTACATCCAAAATTGGCACACAGGAAGTCTCCGTAGTATAAATGACGTTATTTTGCCAAAACTTAATGAGACAAATGCCAACAAAGACGGTCACCCAAGGCATCATCATCTGTCAGCAAATTAAACATAATAATTATTTCGATGTTTTGATGAAACACAACATATATGTATTAATATATTTGAATCCGTTAGATATGTGAATTATGGTTAGAAAATTACATGACTAGGGTATTTTAAATGACTCTCCTCAACAAATGAAACAAAACAAAAGTAATGTTCCAAAATACTGATCTTTCGTTCCCGAGTTGTAAATGCACAGGCATTCGGTTTCGCCTGCCAATAATCAATAATTACATGATTAGCAATATTACATTAAACATTACAATTATTTTAAAGGACACTAAAAATTCAATGTTACCGGCTATCATTTTTAGTTACATTTTCAAATATCTTACATTTTTATTGCTTCGTTCCGACATCATCGGAAGTTTCCATTATGATTTATCAGTTAACACCAGTTTCGAAGAACGATGCTAAATATTATACACACTTTTGAAGACAACGCAATTCCATCCAACTTCCAATTAATACGTGTAAATGGTTGTCTTTTGGGGATACTAATTTTTGAAACGGTTCAAAATTATTTACCGATTATACCGTGCGTGGTTGGTTTAAGAAATGGTTGTTCTCTGTAGCTTCCTGCTTATATCATTTCGTGTAATTGATGCTTATGATGACACTTGAATAAAGCTGAACCATGCACAATGAACTGTTGCATCTGAAGCACTAATACAAAATATCAATAATACAATGTATTTATTTAATATAATATAATTATTTGCAAGGCTGTCTTATATAAGTCAACCAAACTTCGTAATTCAAAAAAGGATTCGACTTTTGGCTTTTGTGGAACTGACTGCAAGGCTTTTGGATACAATTATATAATGTTCGTAAGTGACTGAACGCAACAAAGAGGGAAGGGCCAGCGGCTCTCTGACTTTTGACATGAGTCATTGTCATGCTATGCTAGCCGACAACGAAAACTAGAAGGCTCGAGTGGAAGTACACTAGGGTTTTGAATTGGATCCTAAATGCCGCGAATGTTGGTTGGATTTGTTTACATTTGTATATGAACAGCTTTAGCCCGGCTCATACAATACACCCAACACCCAACTGCAATACACCCGACACCTGACTGCAAGCCACCCGACACCCATTTTTCATACTATATAGATGAAAAATAATGACAGGTAGGTGTCTACACACGGCCTATATAGGGGTATGCAGAGAAAACCTAAACACTGTGCTTCGCTGGCGTAGGAGAAGCCGCAATTGTATTCATCCTGTTGTTAAGAGTTGGGAGAGTAGATGAGAACCGTTCGTCATCTGCCCAATAGTGTTGCTTCGTCATCCTGTAGCGGATAAATTAATGCAAGGGTGATGTACAGAGACATAAGTTCAAATGATGATTTTCCCATTTTTTCGGCGCCGTTGCGCCGCCTCGGCTTCACCCTCTGCTTGCGAGTTTGACGACTGAACGTATGGGGGCTCATCGAAAAGACCCGAAGCCCGACGCGAAAAGACCCGACGCCCGACGCGAAAAGACCCGACGTCCGAAGCGAAGCCACCCGACGCCTGATGGGTTTGTCCAAAATTTGAAAATAGTGACGGGTAGGTGTATAAACACAGCCTATATAGGGGTATGTTTATTTTACTTTAGGTTAGGTTTGTCCAAAATTTGAAAATAGTGACGGGTAGGTGTACAAATGTATAAATTGCATAGAATAGTTGTTTCACTTCTCGTCGGGTCTCTTCGCGTCGGGCGTCGGGTCTTTTCGATGAGCCACGTATGGGTATGTAAGATATTTCGTGGGAATTCATGAGTTTGCACATAACTTCGTATGGATGGGAATTGGAAATAGGAAAATCATGTGATGGACTGTAAAATGGTATTCAAAATTGCAATAATACCTCCTAGGCAAATTATAAATGTACTATATCTATGGGTAACATGTGTACCAGTGATCACAGTAATCTGTAAGGGAATTCCTTTTTGAGGTTATCGTTTTAATAGGGGCTCTTCCCTTTTTCGTCTAATTTTCCAATTTAAGAAGATTTCCACCCAAGATGTGTCCGGCTGTAGGCCTTAAATGACAACCTAATATTATAGAATTATGGAATTAATTAATTTAGCCTTATATTCTACGCATTAAACTTTTGGAGGATTATCCCCGTTTTGGGGAACTTTGTCGCGGTTTTAAAGCCATATTATAGCACATATCTCTTTACTTATAGTTCCATTAACTTGCATGAAAAATTTGAGTGCGGTAGATCCCCATTCCTCTTTTTACACGTGATTTGAAAATGGCAAAAAAGAAAATCCATATTATTCCTGTCAAAAAGAAAGTTTTGAATATGGAACAGCATTAATAATTAGGCTACTTAATTCTGTAAACCTGCTTCGTCATATATAATGCGGATTTTATTCAGGGTAACTGTTAGGCTGTATGCGATTATGCGTTTATTTTGTCCGTTTGGCAGACACTTATCGATTATCATGCGATAAATTTTGAAGACATTGACAAAAAGCATCCAAACTTTCAGTATGCCATCTAAAAGACAATAGTCACTGCACAAGTGCACATTGGGTTATAATGTCACCAGGCAACACATTCAACTAGTGTCTATAAAAGAAGCTGTTCACCCGCCACTGGGTCAATAGGTCAAAGGTTCATTATTTATTACAGTTATTACACTACTACGCCATTATTACAAATATTATGATAATACATTTACTACATGCATTACTAGTGCTCTAACTCCTTCACGCCACTACTGTTGAAAATACTTCACAAACTACTATTACACTTCTACCACATTATTACTTAAAGACTAATCTCGTTTCAACTAGCTCAGCTTTGCCTTTCTCATGCTTTATGCTAGTGCGTAGAATTGTCTCCTTGTGTA
>JAAAYG020031615.1:0-15277 GCA_009936455.2 Tomocerus minor
TCATTCGAACCAGTTTGCATGGCCACCAAAGAAATAGAATTCATTCAGCCTTTGGTTTATCAATTTATTTGGTGCTACCGTCACAATTTTCTGGCGTTTTTCCAGCGGATGCAGGAAAAAGGATTTCTAACAATGTGGTGGGAACAACAAGTTTTCTTTCGGGATCTCCCATATAAAAAATATCACATGAAACTAAAGCACGAAGATATGCAACCGTTGCCTATCAATTTGAAAATGAAAATTCACACAATTTTCGTTCTGTGGATGTATCTCATTTTTCTCTCTTTTGTTCTTTTAACAGTTGAAATTATTTGGATACACATTTCGTCACTTTCGTTGGGAATCAGATTTCCACAGCATTATTCTTTTCTGGGAACCAAACTTCGTCTAAGTTGCAAATATCTACAAAGACAATTGGCCAGATTTACGGAATCAAAGTTTACTTCAACTTCTGTGCTAACTGGGTCATTGCCACCGTCCATTTCAACTTTAGCCCCCACGCCGATAATTATTAGACCTGTTGTGACCCAGATAAACGACCAACACAACTTGGAATCTTCTCCAGATATTTTCAATCAGAGATTAAGCCATCTCCAAAATCCTTTGGCTGAATCTCAGTCCCTTAGCTACAGGATTTTCAGCAGAATTGAACGAAGTCGACGGATAGCGGATCAATCTCTTATCTAACTGCAATTTAATTCAGATTGACATCCGAATAAAAATTGATTGCCTTAGTGTTTCCTACAACGTATTTTAATATGAAGGATATCGTATTATAATAATAGAAAGTCTCATGCACCCTGTATACTCAAACTAGACCCTGGTTACCTCCTCTATATTATCTGTGAATATGCGGATTATGAGGACATTAAAACTAGGCGTCAATTAACCAGACCGTGTATGACTTTTTCTTTCAATATTAATTATATTGTATTATTCCCCGCATGTGGTTTTCCTACTGAAATACAAATTTAAAAACTGAATATTACAGCATTTTTATTTTCATCCACTTTCAGGTTAATAATCCTGGGAACTGCGAAAGCATGCAGCTTACTTTTCAAACTACCTCCGTATAGTTACTTACCCTTGTACTCCTCCTTCGTGATTTTACATTTCGAGTATACATAAAGCTAATGTTAAAAAAGAGGAGTAAAAAGCCAAGGGCTAATGTAGCAAATATTCAGAAACAGTCTAATTATCCCGGAAATATCGACCAATGAACAACCCCCACGCCAAAAAATACCCAATTTTTTCCCATGCAGAAATCTGATTTTGAAACGTTGACTTCTTGTAGCCTGAAAAGTATGTGCTGATTTCAAAAATGTCTAGCTCAGTACTCTACTCTAAGCCTTATAATGACCAGACAGACAGAAATAACAACGTTCCCATGAAGTATCTGCGATTCTTAATAAATGCCTTTTATCATCTCTTCCTATTTTGTAATGGTGTTACAAAAATATTCAAACTTAAAACACCCCCCAGTGTCAAAACTTTATCCTTTGTTAATATTTTATTTGCAATACTGTAATAATGCACTTGAAAGGGAAAATGAGATTATAAAATGACAAAGAACAGGGGAAAATGTAGGAGGATGGTTTAGTTTTGAGATTTAGACGTTTATTTTTTAATTTATTGCTAAATCTTCGTTAGAGTGATGAACTATGAACATTTAAATGAGTAAATTGAGTCAGATATGTCTGTAGTTGGAAGAAGGGCCCTTCTTCCGTATAAAATAAAAAGTCAATGTACAATCTAAAAATAAATTTTAAAGGAAAACCGAAAGTCCCGAAACAAAATGATTTAGTGAACATTTTTATTGTATTTTTGCTGTGATGTCATCATCCACTTCCTACAACAAAAATAAACACAGGAATTAATTCTCTTGCCGAAATCAATTACATTAATTACAGCTATTAAAATTTATTCCGTAAAATTGCCACATAAAATGCATAATTAATTTTCATAATAAATCATTAAGATTAGAAACCAATTATTTTTAAACGATTACATTGAATGTACTTGAAAATATGCTACGTGTTTACCGATTCCATCAAGCCCCGAATATTTGGTTAGCTCTGTGGATTCGCAGATGACGACAATTCGGTTTTTGTCTTTTTGATTTATATCGTGCAATTCTTCGACCAACTATTTGTTGCCCTGTTTTCTTTCTTACAGATATTCTATCAATCGCTTTTCATTGGCCACAATTGGTAGATTTTCTAACATTTCCGGGTGTACGAAATTTGATTGTTTTGTTCGTTGACGTGTTGCTCTCATTTCATGTGGCTAGGTCTTGTTTTCCTTTTCCTAAAATGATGTCTTTCTTTTCACTCTCCTACAAAAAATCATTTCGTCGTTTGTTTATTCTGAATAATAAGTTCATCTCTATTCTGAATATAATTCTTGTATGTAAATATAAATCTTGACTTACAATTATCTCCCTTTCATCCTTCGAAATAGTTCCATCCTGTTGGAGATGCTTTAAGACGTCATGGAAGCTGGTTAGGTGCTCTGCTAAGTACACAAGATTCTTGGTAATTTATTTGTCCCCCATTTTTAAATTATTTGCTCTTCCTTCAAGACTGAAGAATAAAATTCAAATTGCAGCTTCACCTTCACTTTAGAATAATCCTCGTGATGTAGTGAGTTGACTTTGAAGTTGACAGTACTTCGGTAGAGCCGAGATATATGTGTGAAGTAGGAAAAAGCTTTTTTGTTGTGTATTCATATTAAAAAGTATAGAAAACAGTCAGAAACACCATATACGACAAGCGACAAAATTATTTTTTGCAGGAGAGTAAAAAGACATGAATATAGGAAAGCCAAGCCAAGTCCTGCACAAGAAATGAACTCAACGAAATGCAAAATGAGAGCAACAAGTCAACGAACAAAAGATTCAAAATTTCTCACACCCGGAAATGTGATAAAATACACCAATGTACAAGAAGCGATTGATCGAATCTCTGCACAAAAGAAAACACGGCGACAAATTGTTAATCAAAGAATTGCAAGACAGAATTTAAGAATAGTAAAACTCCTTTTCGTCTCTCGAAATAGTTCCATCCTGTTCCAGATGATTTAAGACGTCAGGCAAGTCGGTTAGGTGTTTTGCTAAGCACACAAGATTCTTGTTAATTTCGTTGTCTGTGGCCTGGCTTTCTTTTCCTTCAATTGCATCTGCACAATGTTCATTGTTTGTTTGTCTGAGTATTTCTAGGAATGGATCTCTCACCGTCTGCCGGTCCTTCTTACGAATTAGTGACAATAATTTGTCGTTGCTTTCCATTGGGGCATTTCCACTCTGCATCTACAAAGAAAGGATGACATGGATATGTACTTACTTATCATTTAATATGCACAATACAAAAATACAATATGGCAAGGTACAGAACAGTTTGTCAGTTTCATGTCCGAAATTTAAAAAAATCTACCTAAAATTTCGTCTTTTTCATTTCTTAAGATAATTCCATCTTGCACCAAATGACCTAGGACATCCTGTAGGGTCGTTAGGTTCTTTATTAAGTACACAAGATTCTTGGTAATTTCCTCGTCCTCCAATTTCCAAATGAATTGATCCTCCTTTCAAGACTGAAGAATAAAACTCAAAATGGCAGCTACACGTTCGCTTGACTAGCCTCGTGGTTTAGTGAGTTGACTTTGCAGTTGACAGGATTTCGGCAGAGTCGTAGACATGTGGGAAATGGGAAAAAGGTGTTTGCTGTGATTTGATATTAAAAGTTTAGGAAACAGAATATACTGTCAGAAATATCATCGCTACGTTCTTCTGGGGTATCCGAGGCTCTGTCAAACACAAAATTTCCAACGGCTTTTCTGTATCCTTTGGGAATATGGATCAGGGTATGAAAACTTAATTTTTTCAAATTGTCGAAAGGAAACTTAAAATTTTCCTAACAAAAAAATGATTTCAATTAAACTTCAATGTTTGCGCGGCAGTTTGCATTTTGGTGTAACGAAGTTTATCCCAGCCTTGAAAACAGCTCACATAATTATTAGATTGGCCATGGCTACCTTCGAGATTACAACAAACACAACGGCCGCAAAAAAGGTGAAATATAATTAAGATTGAAAGGGACAAATATTAATTTTTATCAACTTAGCGAGACGGATGTTAATGAAACTCCACGGACGGATGCCGAAATATAGTCTCTATTTACGAAGAGGGTAAATAAAATAGACAACTAATATAGGGAAGGGTGTGGAGGGAAGAGGATGTGATTTCTACAAAGAGAAATGAATACAAATATTTTTTTGAAACTTCATTTTCTGGATGAAAAGCATTTCTCAAGTACTGTGATTATCAGTAGACCAATTTTAATTATTTTAAAGTTTTGTCACTTGTTATTTATTGGGATTTGTAGTGGTGAGGGTGTTTTTGTTTGGAATTTGTTTGATTATTGTTCTATTGATTTGACGTAGATGTTTATGTTTCTGTAATCTTTGTCTGGCTTTTTCTTTGTTCTGTTTCGGAAGAGGGTGGAGGGATAAGGACGTGATAAAGTAGTGATGGTGGCATCAATCCCAATCCCAAATTTTCAGCTAACCCACATAGTACGAGATTAAGCCAAAATTGAAAAACATTTTTTTATCCAAGTTGATACGGGGGTGCATCATCAAGAAATGGGTGATGGCCACGTGGCAGAATTCAAACCCTTGTAAGGTGATGATAAGGTAGGAATAAACCATGAACTGAATATGTGGTCAGAGCATGCAGATAAGAAAAGGTAAGCACAGGTTACTCATTACTCTTTGATAATTAATAAGTATGGACTAAAAATTCGGAGAGGGGATTGGCTACTGCAGAAGGCAGCTGCCAATTCATCTCATATAATTTATGGTTCATAATGGCAATTATGAGAAACACTTTTCATGCACGCATGAAGTATAGGTTACGGTGATTGTAGTCACCGCCGTATAAAGTGTGACTTATAATTATTTTTGTGCAATGGAATAACATGTGTCTCCATTTACTTGGTGCTACAACAGCACTATGCAAAAAGTGTATGTAATAAATAAAATTAGTCATGTCATGTCATCACGTTTTGAGTACAAAGTACAACTCACAGCATTTTTAATTCACGGACTATTTTACATCAGTTGCGGAAAAATTAAATGAGCATTGTAAAAATTTCAAAAATGTCTGCCTCAGTACTGTACTCTAAACCGTCTAATTACCAGTCAGACACGCAGAATGACAAAACGTTCCCCTGAAGTACCTATCTTCGATATTTAATAAATGCGTTATTGGATCACTTCCTACTTGTAATGGTGTTGTATTTAGACGTTTATTTTTTAATTGATTACTAAATCTGCGCTGGAGTTGCGGTTAATCATAGCAATATACGAGATATTGAACTGTTCTAAAATTTACTCTAGCAATTAAGTGGGTAATGATTCAGATCATAAATTATGTGATCCTTGTAAACCCATTTAAATAAAGCCCGAGGAGATTGCAAAAGTGTATTGTCACACAGAGATTATTCGGATGAGCGGGAGACTGGCAATGATAAATAAAATCTTCTTAGTTGAATTGTGTCGTGTTTGTTTGAGACTCAATTTCCATTTTATACATTAACGATTTGAGGCTGTTCCTTCTATCGCCCATGTTTATTACAGGGTTGCGGTGGAAAAAATGAGGGGTGGGATAAAATTGGACAAAATTAATTTCTTCCGCTGAATTTTATCCAAGTGGATAGTGGATGGATAAAATTCATGCTAGATTCAGCTAAATTGGCTGCATAGACAATTCCTATAGAGAGCATTACCTTCCTAATTTGTATTATTTGTGAATACTGTCCTTACATTTTATTTTGTCAGCAAATAAAGTTGTAACTTCTTAAATTTTATGTATTTGTAAAGCTCATTAGATCTGAGTAAGAATGGGAAGTTCAGAATGCATAAGGAGGATGCTGGAGATACAATGGCTAATTGAGTAGTATTACTACAGATAAAATTTCTAATATACTTTCATTGCAATAATTATTTTAATTCGATTCTGACTTGTTAAATTGAACTTCTCGATGATTTTAATATGCGGATAAACATTTCTTATGCTACCACTCGCTCTAATTTATTGTTTGTCTTGCCTGAATTTATCTCTTGATTATTTAAAATTACACTCTAGTCTAGATTTTGCTTTTAGATGGTAAATTTTAAATTTGCTAATTCAACATTTTTCACACAAACCTGAACATTCTAAAAAAAGTAATCTAAATTTCTAATCACAATTTGTTTCCGTTGATTCGCTGTATGAATAAGATTTCCACTGGAACATCGCAGCTTAAGAGTATATCTATGTATTATAAATATGCTATGTTTCATCCAGCACTTTCATTTTGTCCAATTTTATCCAACTGGATAGATGAAATTAAAAATTAAATTTCATCGGGACAATATACAACTCTGGTTGATTGTTGTTGATTTGTCTTCTGAGTATTTCTATAACTCGATCTGTGACAGCATTTCCATCTAGTATGTCCGACACTTAATAAATAGAACGGACCATGTGGCGTGGTATCTGCCTAAGTGGCACGTTTTAATAATTGGAATCAGAAATTGTTGCTACGTGGCAGAATGAAGAGTCAGTGCAGATGATAACGTCACGTACAGCAGATAAGAAAATTGAGGGCAAAGTTTGTGATGCTCAATTTATGTGCCACAAGCACTTATATATTTATTGTAAAACCCAATAAATGTGTTTTCATTGAAATTGGGTGCTGTTAGGTGTGGAGATTTGCGAGGAGTGAGTGTGTGGTGCTTGGGATGATCTGGTGACAAGGACAATGTCCCGTAGTCCACTCCCTCCTAAGAAAATGCTATTCCCTCATTGGGACGGGCACCAATTGCAGTTGACACGTCAGCATCATTTTCCGTTAGGCCATAAGCATTGTCAATAGATGGATGTTAGGTATATGATATGAACCTACCACACCCACACCTGCATCTTGTTATTGTGCATCCTTTGTAGAAATAGTTTAACTGTCCAAACGACAAGAGAACGTAAAAAAGATTGGCATATCTCCGTCGTGTATATCAACATTTTTGAGATGAGAAATGGTCTTAATTTCTTTTAGGAGAATTGGATATAGAAATAAAAATAGAATTAGTTGCCTCATGATTAGACATACTATTTAACGCTTAAGTCTAAATTATCCTACTAAATCTCCGACCCAAGTAAATGCTTGATACATGGGAAGACAATGTACATAGCTACCATCTGATTGTTTGGATTTGTTTCTTCATCAACTCCACCAAATCTTTCTATTCTATTGCTTAATTGAAGGAATTGGGCGTGGTTGAAATGTAAAAGTGTGAGTTTAGTAGCAGTGGCTGAGTGTAGACAAGAGCCTTCCTTATATACACATCCTTTCACTTCCTTCAACTTCCACATTAACAACCCCCAACATCCAAACCCCAATCCTGCCACCCACCATCATCATTCCTCTTATCTTTTCTTGGGAAAAATTATATTTTTCCCAGAGCTGTTGACGTAGAAAGATAATATTGATCTCCACGGACTTGTAGAATGATTGATCCCTCACAATCGTATAGTTTACTATTGCCAACTTTCATCTCTGAATCGGAGATGCAACTGTCTTTTTCAGAAATTTTGCTATATTTTTTAAAAAAAAATGCAGTGATATCTACGAAAGAGAGATGAAAATTAGCAATAGTGGACTATAGGATTGTGGGGCAACATTCTACAAGTCCGTGGAGATCAATAATGTTTTTCTACATCAACAGCTACAACAACAAAAGACACATTTCCATCTCATAGTACATTGTAGATGTAGTACAAGGACTTTATAGGTATATATTTGGATGTACTATAATTTTAGCTGTTATTCTTTAATATTTATTAAATATCCATGGAGATTTTCTAATTGGACGATTGCCGGAATAAGATCAACGGCCTTTTGCGCCGGCCTTAAATAAATGTCGTCTATCGTATAGCATTGCCTTAATGTGGAAGATGAAGGAAGCAAAATGATGTGTGTATAAGGAAAGCACTTGTCTACACTCAGCCACTGCTACTAAACTGGTCAATGCTTTGCGGAGCGTTTGAGGCCTAGCGGTTGAATGTAGTAAGTAAAAATAGCAATTCAAGGGGCGGGGGACGTGGCTGTGGCAATTTTCGTTGCAAATTCATCTCTGAATTGGAGATAGAACTTTTCTTGACAAATGTCGCTATATCTCCGAATTCTCGGATGAAAGTTAGCACGCCTCTAACGATATGGCATGAGTGAAGATTCTACCTTTGCGTTTAGATGAATTTTATCTTTCAAGGTCAACAACGTTAAGAGCATGAAAAGAGCAACTTTTTCCCGTATTGCCTTTTTGCTTGCCTTTCAAAAAGGCGCCATTTTGACGTTTTGGCCTTTTAATTTAAAATTGGGCAATGCGAACACCCAATAATATAGTCGTTTCCAGGAAATTACGAACCATAGTTACATTCCAAATTGAATGAAAAATGTTCGGACATGCAGTGGAAACAACAATTTATTTTAATGACTAAAACAATTGGATCTTTACTTGCTTGAACATTACAGATGGCGGCAGCCACTGTAAAAAGTCAAAAAGGCGCCGTTTTGCCTTTTTCTTCCCAAAAAGTCAGCCTTTGTCATGCCCTGACAACGTTGGTAAGAATAGAATAATTTGTTGAATAGATAGAGATAGTAGATGTAGCTAAATGGAGAGATGGGCAGAAGAGATAAGAAAGTAGAAATAACGGAAAATAGAAAATAAAAAATAAAATGGTTTTGACGGATGATTTGGAGGTTTTATTATTAGAAAGACACTCAACCCCCCTCATCATTCAAGTTTCTTCATTTTCTTACACTAAACTTCTTCATCACCTCACAAGGGCTCTTCTTCTAATTTTGAACTCCTCCCTCTCCATTCCACGTCCCCTCCTTCCCTCCAGTAAATAGAAATATGCTCGTCCGTCCAGTTGACTCGAGTAATTCTTGAATTCTTCTTTGTCCCAATTAATTTCGTTTTAAATTCTATAAAAATATTCACTAATAATGATGCTTGAGGTTGTGTGTGTTTGAGATGTGATATTAACATAAATGTATTCATTTTAAAATATAATTCTGGTAAAGCCATTATAATTTATTTTATAAAGTTTACTTTTTTTGTTCTGTTTGGATTGTTTCCTGTGTCTGTTCTCTTCATAACTCTGGAGAAGAATATTTTAAGTCGAAACTGTCGTCTTTGTGTGTGTCAGTCAGAGTTCCGAAGAATTTCTTTATTTAATATTGAATAGAAAATTGTGGGTATTGGTTCCAGTTTATTGGAGTGTCAAAGTCATTGCAAATGGAAATGCATAGCAATTTATTTTAATGAAATGGCCGAACTTCAAGAGTTTACTGTGATCAGGAACTGCCGAAAAGGAGGGAAACGAGAAATGAGAGTTTTCTTTGAAGAACCAAATTCTGACCAATTCAATAGCAGTAGCTGAGTGTAGACAAGTGCCTTCCTTATACACACATCCTTCTACTTCCTTCTACTTACACATTAAGGCAATGCTATACAATAGACGACACTAAAGACGAGAGGAAAGGGGACGAGACAGAATACACCTCCACCGCTTACACCGCTTGGAAGACTTTCGGGTAACATTGGATACCTCAAACAAGGAGAAAGGTTTGTTTTTCTTTAGGTTAGGTTAGCGTTACACCCGAAAGTCTCAAAGCGGTGTAAGTGGTGTAGTGGTGTAAGCGGTGTATTTTGTCTCGACCCGAGGAAACGGCCG
This sequence comes from Tomocerus minor, assembly GCA_009936455.2. Taxonomy (NCBI): domain Eukaryota; kingdom Metazoa; phylum Arthropoda; class Collembola; order Entomobryomorpha; family Tomoceridae; genus Tomocerus; species Tomocerus minor. The sequence continues at coordinate 9,776 of JAAAYG020031615.1, forward strand.
TTGTTGTCATTCATGGCAATCTTCCAATTAAGAAAATCTCCATGGACATTTAATAAATATTTAAGAAAGACAGCTAAAAATCATACTACATCCGCAATGTAATTTAAAATGGAAATATGTCATACTTTCTTAGGGAGAATTTCTATTTTTGCTAGAGTGGTTGACATATAAAGACAATATTATACCCACAGACTTGTAAAATTTTCCCCCACAACGCTATAGTCCATTATTGCTAACTTTAATCTCTTTTTCGTAGATATCACTGTTTTTTTGAGAAATATAGCAAAATTTCCGAAAAAGACAGTTATATGTCTCCGATTCAGAGATGGAAGTTAGCAATGATGGATCGTAACTTTGTGAGGGAACATTTAACAAGTCCGTGGAGATCAATATTATCTTTCTACATCAACAGCTCTAGGAAAAATTTAATTTCTTCCAAAAAAGATAAGAGGAATGACGATAGCGGGTGGAAGGATTGGGGTTTGGATGTTGGGGCTTCTTAATGTGGAAGTGGAAGGAAGTAAAAGGATGTGTGTATAAGGAAGGCACTTGTCTACACTACTCTGTCACTGCTATTAAACTGCTCAAAGCGTTGCGGAGCGTTTCTCGCTTCACATGAATGCAGGTGCAGAGTTTATAGACGCCGACTATTGTCATTCATAGGCAATCTGTGGCAATTTTCGTTGCAAATTCATTTCTGAATCGGAGATGGATTTTTTTTGACAAATGTCTCTATATCTCCGAATTCTCGGATGAAAGTTGGCACGCATCTAACGCTATGGCATGAGGGAAGATTCTTTCTTTTCGTTAAGATGAATATTATCTTTGTAAGCCAAGAACCAAAGAAAATTCACCCAGAGAATTATAAAGATAGGCTCCATTTAGTGCAGCTTTTTGCCAGACATCCTTGCACTGTGTGTAAGACTAGCTCTAATACTGCATTTTACTCTCAGCTTGTGCTTGCTCGTATCTCCGCGCTTCAAGTAAATGCTGAATTCCCATTGGGTCGCGTCCACCGTCCGATCGACCGTCTATTCGGAGGCCAAGGAGTTACTCGCCTGTCCTTGGACAGTTTTGTTAACGCTAGGGTAAATGGGATTTGCTCTTCTTCTCGGCCTACGAAGCGGAACGATTCAATTTTCTTTGCAAGAACGTTGGGAAAAATAGAATTAGTTGTTTAGTAGATAGAGATAGTAGATGTAGCTAAATGGATAGATGGGCAGAAGAGATAGGAAAGTAGAAATAACGGAAAATAGAAAATAAAAAATAAAATGGTTTGTCGGATGATTTGGAGGTTTTATTATTAGAAAGATATTTATACTATTCAAAATCATTATTTATGTTGTGGGCCTACGGCCATCCTAATGTGAATATGTCTTAAAATTTACTTACTATTAATTAATTATATTTCTGCAGCCTTTGAAAGAAGCACAATAAACTACTACTACTTATTAGAAAGATAAGGGCTAATTTCCGATAATGATAATAATTATGTCCTGTAGCAACAGACATCCCAAAATATCAAGATTAAAAGATTGGATTTTATTCTATTTCATGATAACACTAATTCAGGCCGGCCACCATCCATTATTCTTCAACTTTCGTTTATATTAACTTAACTTCATGATGACGTCACAAGGGGAAGTCTGCTTTCAATAATTCAAAAAATTCTTCTCTCTCCATTCCCCGTCCCCTCCCTCCTTCCAGTAAATAGAATTCTGCTTCTCTGTCCAGTTGACTGGAATAGTCCTTGAATTCTTCTTTACCCCATTTAATCCAACCAACTGCGATAGTTTGTATTTGTTTTTTCATCATCTCCACAAAATATTTTGCTCCAATTACATATTTGTAATGAATGAGACGGTTTTGTATGTGGAAGTGACTCAAACATTCTTCCAGTTCAAAAAAAGAGAAGTCTTTGAGTCTGAGTGTGTCCAATTCCCTGACTCCACCAACAATACGAAGATTACCACTTTTAGTTATGTGTAGGTGACTGAGAGTCCGTGGCAGGAGATCCACATCCACTTCTTTAATTTGCTTTAAGTTAATGTGAGTTAGTGGGGCTGATTGGTAAACAGTCAAACAACCGACATTAGACATTCTCATTAATTTCAAGTGTTTCAAGTTTGGAAAGCCCACTTCTCCATTCACAAACACCTCCATTTGAGATAAAATTATATTTTGTATTGTTGGCTGCAGACACGAAACGTCCAAAGGAGACTCCTTAATAGTCATTTGCTGAACTTGGATGTGAGTCTTCTCCACAAATGGAATATTCCATAAATAGAGTTTCTTTACATTCCAGTTGCAGCTACTCCAGTTCAACACCTCCACATTGTGCAATCGAAGAATGTCTATAGAGACGTCTCCACTAAAATCACATCTCACATTCTTCTTCTTTTTATCACACAAGAGTGTTAGTCTTTTGAGGTGGGAGAAGTCGAGGAAGTTGTTGACGTTCACTTTCTCCAATTCTTGGCCATCACGAAAGAACGAGACTCCCCTTAAAGTCAGTACCTCCGGAGAGAGTTTATCAAAAGAATCCAACGACAGAGAACAATTATTCAATTCGATTATCTTTGTTTTCACAGCCAATTTCAACCCAAAGAATGACTCAAAAGAACCCATACAATAAAGAGAGTAATTGTAATGAATGAGATGTGAGTGGACAAGTCGAATTAATATGTCCAAATTCTCATTGGAAGGAATAATTTTGAAATGTTTTCTGTTATCCAACATTGCTTGGATTTTTTGTTTATTGTTCATTGTACAGTGAGCCAGCAACAAATGACCTCCAACCAACTCCCTCGACACTTCCACGTCTAATTTCAACAGACCCATCTCAACATCCCATCCTCCATATTCTATTTCGTCTTTCATTTCGTGTCCTTGCAATTCGTTCAGAGTTTTGACAGCTTCTTGCCATTGTCCATTCTTCTGTAGACAAATTGCATAATTCAATTTCGTCGTTTTTGTCATTATTCCTTGATCGATGAACCTAGCCAATATTCGTTCCTGGCTTGTTGTCCGCTTGCCGATGGCAATGGCCTCGTCAAACTTGCCGAGTCGTAGATAAGAAAAGAGTAACAAATCTCCCATTAGTACTTCTCTTAATTTTTCGTTGTTCTCTATATCCGAATCCATAAGATAATAATTTATTTTGATGTCTACTCTCAAGTTGATTCTCTTCAAATGGACAAGCATTTGCTCAAGAATTCTTGACAACTGATCATCCTCGACCGTCCAATTGAATTCGGCCAACAATTCCTCCGCAGTCTTCAGACAACCTTCCACTTGCCCGTTCAAGTGCAGACAAATCGCATAATTCAATTTCGTTGCAGGTTTCTGTAGTTCTTGATGGATGAACTGGGCCAACTGCACACATTCGTCGAATCTATTTTCTCTCTTCAATTTCCTCAGTTGTTGCTGGTCTAGTAACTGTGCTTTGACTTTCGGGAACTCTTTCTTTAAATCTTTGTCGGCATATTTAGTAAAGGGGAGGAGTTTGTAGTCGATGAATCCCTCGCAGCCAAGGATCTTCCTAACAATTTCCTTTTCTTTCGTTTTTCCGTTGAATCGGATGACCTGCTGCAGGAGTCGGTGGATGCTTAGCACGTCCATTTCAACTTCTACCTTGTCCCTACCAAGCATTTTGTTTAATATTCCGTCGTCGTAAGGAAATTCCATTCTTTTGCCAGTTATGCTAACCAAGGAATATTTCTCAAGAATGTCAACTGCTTCCTTCACATCTTCGACCTTTGATTTGAATATTCTCACAAAGAGTTTTGATTGGACGTTGTCCGGTCGAATGTACCCGAAAACCATTAAAATATCAAACGCTAATTTCCCATTTCCTTTCTTTTTTAAAATCAAATCTAATGAAATTTTGATGTTTTTGTTGATGGTTTTTTCGTAGTCGTCGAATTTGGCTTCCACTATTTCAGCCAAATCTTCGACACGAGTCTTGTCTAAGTAAGTCTGTAAATCAATTTCCCGCCTATTCAGGGCATTTGCAGCCAACTGAAGAGCCAGAGGAAAATTCCCCATCAACCGACACAATTCTTTTAATTGGTGCTCATTCCGATTAATTTCTTCATTTAAATTCTCCTTAAAAAATGCCAAACTTTCTTCATCGCTAAAGATTTCAAGTTGCAGATCGGATGTCGGGACTGCATTTTTGACGCCCCACTCTCGACTTCGTGACGTGATCAAACAGAAAAAGTTTTCTTGACCTTTAGGAAGAACTTTAAAAATCCCGTCCTCACCTTGATAACTTTCCGCATTGTCGAAGATCCACAAACATTTGAATTCAGATAAGACCAGAAACGTTTTCCGTGCAAAGTCCTCCACGTCAGTCAATTCATTTCTATCTTTGACTCTAAGGTCTCTCGCCAATTTTTGAAAGGATTTTTTGAGTGAATCCTCCCCACAATCAATCCATAAGATGTGCGCATATTCTTCTTTGTAGTGATGGGCGTACCATTTAGCTGTGAGAGTTTTGCCGACTCCTCCCATTCCGGTTAGTTTGGCAGCATCTGGGGACTCACACAGGACGACCATTCGGTTTTTGTCTTTTTGAATTCTTTCGTGCAATTCTTCGACTAACAATTTGTTACCGTGATTTCTTTTATGTAGACATGGTATCAATTGCTTCTCCTCTGGCCACCATTTGTGGATATTCTCATATTTTTGGATCTCAGATTTTTTGATTGTTGTAATTGTTGATTTTTTGCTCACATTTTGGCTTTCAGTTTGAATGTTTGCAGTGGATTGACCTTGTTTTCCTTCAATTTCGTCCGAACAATGTTCATTGTTGGTTTGTCGGAGAATTTCTAGGAATCGATCTCTCTTTCTGGGCCAGTCCTTCTTTTGAATTAGTGACAATAATTTGTCGTTTCTTTTCGATGATGTCTTTTCACTCTCCTACAAAAAATAATTTCGTCGTTTGTTTAATTCTGCATAATAAGCCCGTCTCTATTCTGAATATAATTTTAAATAAAAGTTTTGGCTTACAATTTCCACCCTTTCATCTCTCGAAATAGTTCCACCCTGTTGCAGATGATTTAAGACGCCATGCAAGTTGGTTAGGTGATCTGCTAAGTACACAAGATTCTTGGTAATTTCGTTGTTTGTGGCCTGGCTTTCTTTTCCTCCAATTTCATCTGCACAATGTTCATTGTTGGTTCGTCGGAGAATTTCTAGGAATGGATCTCTTACTCTCAGCCAGTCCTTCTTTTGAATTATGGCCAACAATTTGTCGTTGCTTACCATTGGGGTATTTCCACTCTGCATCTACAAAAGAAAGGATAACATGAATATGTACTTATGCTTCACGCCCACTACGCATAACGGGCGCGTTATAGTCTGTAATTATGGCTCACGGAGTGTAGCGCTCACATAATTATAATTCTTGTCTAAGGTTCCGTCACAGAATACCAATCTTCCCACAGAAGTGGAAAAGTAGCTACGGCTGAATATAAGCTTCAGATTAACCGGGGAATT